>APFE030818611.1:23319-35010 GCA_000404065.3 Pinus taeda | reverse complement strand
GCGGAGACAATCTATAGGCAGATCTTAGGACATGGATCCATTAAGTGACCGTATAGAGTCTGCCACCTTATAAATGCCCATTATATCAATATTTGGTCGAAAGATCTCTTAAAGCATGCAATGGACGTATTGGCGGCCGAGCGGGAGTGATTATGCCTTAAATAACATTAAATCGGGCTTTCCAATCATTTTAACGGCTTTCTATTGAAAACTGTGCCTTATCGCATCGCATCGGGGGGTATACATGACTGGCTTTAACCATGCTTTGAGTATCGCCGATCGCCGATTGCGATATTGCATCAGCGAAAGGCATATGCGCATTAAGAATGAAACGAGGGGACCCGCCGATTGCCGATTGCGATATCGCATCGGCAAAAGGCATATGCGCAATGTTTGTAAAATAAAGGGGATGTGCCGATTGCCGATCGCCGATAGCTTATCGCATCGGGGCTTTGATATGGGGCGCTTTAGTGGTGCATTTGGGTATCGCCGATTGCCGATCGCCGAACACTATATCGCATCGGCGGAAAGTGTTTTAGCCATTTGGTGCATCCTTCATGTTATTGCGATATGCGATCTCCCGATCGCTTTATCGCAATAACCGAATATTTGCCTTATCTCCATTTTTAAATAGATATTGCTTTAAAGGTTTATTCATAAAGCGCTCCTTTGATTATCGGGCTTTTATAAAGTAAAAGTTTTGATATCAATTTTATTTTTAAAGGGACCCATTTCATATTTTAATGTTTTTTAAGAATAGAAATAACATGAAATGGGGGGTTGTTTGCAAAGCACAACATGACCATAGAAGTTCCCTTGAGAAAGGGATAACATACCTTCAATAGCAATAACATCTTCCTGCCAATGCACATCTCTTTGGTCATCAACCTATTCATGTAAGTCATATGCTTCTTGACCTTCCACATCAAATGTTCATTGCAACTAATATCATGACTAAGAGCCTCAATATTCAGTGGCCAAATTCCAATCCTCTTAAATCCAACCTTGATATTAGAAGGTGTTAGAGCCATTTTAAATGCTTTACTTGCAAGCTCAACTATCTCAAACCTTTTACCTCCACGCCTGGATTATTTTCTATCCATGAAGCTAGCTCTTCCCTGAGATATTTCCTTAAAGGCCCAAACACACTCACATCAAGGGGTTGCAATATGATGCAGGAGCATGTGACGTAGAGGGAAAAAGTATTCAAACATATTCCAAAAATCCAAAAAAAATCTATAGTCAAGGGAGTGGGGTCCTTTAGCCAGCAATTACCATGCTTTCCTAATTTAGGATAAGAATAGAATTAATAATAAATCATGCTAAAATCATCGCTTATGGATATCTATAACAAAGCTTTACGTTTTAAATCACTCTATGTAAAAGCATGCTTTTGTAAAGGATATTGGTCGAGAAAGGCTTTATCTATTGATTATAAATAAAATGGCGGGAGCCTCATAGTTAGAGTGGTTCGGAAGTATTATCCTTTGAAGAAACCTCTCTATATGTATCTATATTGACAGTTATCTATTAATTGATAATTATATGCGTGTATTAGTTCAAGTGCTTTCTTCTGAGTTTGAATATGGATAAATTGGTGTTATTTTCCCATGAATGTTTAGGCTAGAGCCTTTAAGATTGTTTTTTCCTTCATATCGGTGAGTGCAAGCTCTTAAATCGTGGCATAGAGTTCCATGGGAAAACTCTGTTTTACACAGAGAAATCACAAAAATCACTTAGCCGGAGCATAGTCCCGGACCTGAAATTCTATTAGATTTGGTTCATACCCGTGTTGGGTCCGAACCCATATTGCATCGAAGAATTGCAAGTGGACTAGAAATCCCTTTGAAACTGCCGAGTGCCGGACCCCTGACAGTCCAGACCCAAAACATTATAGAGAAGAGTGGAAACGGGTGTCGGGTCTGCAAAGATTATCTCATCGCAAGCCCGAAGTACAAGGAACCAAGTATAGGGACATTGGAAATCACCAATAGCGATTTCTGAAAGCATGTGTTATTGCATTGGTGGTAAGAGTGTTTGAAAGCTCGATTATAAACCATTGATAGTGTTATTTACAGTTAATACAAAGTCTTTGAAATAAAGCTTTGATAGTGTAATTCCTTTGGAAATACACCAAGATTATTTATAAGCCACGACAATGATACAAAGCGCCGATAGTGTATTTTTTTCCTTTGGAACAAAATCCCTGCGATTGTGTATTTTGGTTGGGAACTGCAGTTTCCTCATTTTTAAAGGGTCGGTAGTGTTTTAATGTAATTCCTTTGGAATTAGAGTGCCAATAGAGTGTAAGGGCTCTGTATATTAAATTGCAGTTATAACAAGAATTGTTGTTTGGGAGGAAAACTATGAGGTTGTCAGTTTAAATATAAATGACTGATACATTGATAAGTGGAGAAGGAGGAATTTGACCATATATTGAAGAAATTGTAGCCAGATTTGAGAGTTTTTCCATATCCCCTGCACCCAGGGCACCATTAGTGGTATCAGAGCCCCCTTTTGATACTGAATTGAATCTCAGAAGTAGGAGAAGGAAAGTTAATATGGATTTTAGAGTTGGAAGAGGACGAGGACATGGACGTGGTGGAAGAAGACAGCCTATTGCAAACACTGAAGTAAAGGAAGCTGTGCAATAGATGCAAGCTAGATTGGATGCATTAACAACAGGCAGAAACATAGATGATGGAGATGTTAGTAAACCTGAGGTTGACGCTGCAGAGGAGGAAGCTATAGCAGTTACTCCTGAGATGAGGTTCTTTCAGTCAGTGTTGAGATCCACAGCTAGGCCAAAGATCAAGGTTGCAATATATGGAAGAGTGAATCTTGAAGAATTAATAAGTTGGATTAATGGCATGGAGAAATTCTTCGATTATGAAGAAACAGAAGATGAGAATAAAGGAAGAGACTTGGCAAGCAACCAATTAAGAATTGGAGCAGGATGGTAGCAAAGCTAAGAGGTAAGTTTCTACCAAGTAATTATGAGAAAACCTTGTTCAGATATATGCATAATTTTGGAGAGAGGTGTTTGACAGTAAAAGAATACACAGAGGAATTCTACAAGGTAAGCATAAGAGTTGGAGAAGCCTAGTATATAGATGAGAAGGTGGTTGTATATGTGAATGGCCTTAGGATGGACATTCAAGATGAAATAAGTCTATTGTCTCCTAAAATAGTAGAGGAAGCTTATCAGATAGGACTAAAATTTGAACAAAAACCCATGAGGAAGCAGTCTACCAAAGGGAGAGGTACTTTCCGAGGAAGGGGAAGTCAAGGTGATAGAGGGAGATCTACAGCACCTAAAGATGGAGCTAGTAGCAGCTCAACCCAGCATGCACCCACAGGAGGTGATGAAAGAGGTAGAGGGATTTTTTCTAAAGGAAAAGAAGGTAGAGAAATAAGATGTTATAGATGTAACAAACTGGGACACAGAGCTTTTGAGTGCCCATAGAATGTAGAAACAAATAAGAGGAATTCCATTTTTTCTTAAGCTGAAGGAGAAGCACTAGTAGCAATAGTGATAGAAGAAGAAAATATACCAGAGAGAGGAGAATCTTTGGTAGTTAATAAATTTTTTATCAAGCCAACAAAGGAGGTGGTTAAACCATCACAAAGAAAGACTTTATTCAGGACAGTGTGTAAAGTCTAGGGAAAATGTTGCCAGATGATCATTGATAGTGGTAGCACTAATAATTTGGTCTCTATAGAAGTAGTGGAGAAATTGAAGCTGAAGACAATGAAACATCCAACACCTTACAAGGTTTCATGGTTGCAAAAGGGACATCA
The DNA here is from genome assembly GCA_000404065.3 of Pinus taeda. Classification (NCBI taxonomy): domain Eukaryota; kingdom Viridiplantae; phylum Streptophyta; class Pinopsida; order Pinales; family Pinaceae; genus Pinus; species Pinus taeda. Next base: position 31,209 of record APFE030818611.1, on the reverse strand, counting down.
ACCGTTAGTAAATGAATAGTGTGAAGTGGAATTCTAGGTGGGCAAGTATAAAGATAAACTTGTATGTGATGTGATGCCAATGGATGTGTGTCACATATTACTTGGAAGACCTTGGTAATATGACAGAGTAGCCATGCATGATGGAAAAAGAAACACCTACAAGTTTGGAAAGGATGGTGTAAATCATGCATCGCTGCCTCTGCAAGAAGAAGATGTACTAGGAAAGAAGATTGATCCAAAAACTTTGTTACTTGGAGGAAAGGAATACTTGAAGCAGATTGAAGAGAATGAGTTAAATTTTGTTGTGATTTTCAAGCCCAAGGTAATAATGACTTCTACTAAAATTTTTGATTTACCCATTGAAATTCAAGAAATGTTGGAGAAATATTGTGATATTATTATTGATGATTTTTCGAATGAGTTGCCACCCATTAGAAGAATTATCCATCATGTAGATTTGATTCCTAGAGAAACTCTACCTAACAATGCAGCTTACAAAATGACTCCTATATAAAATGAAGAAGTTAGAAAGTAGGTGCAAGAATTGCTTGACAAAGGGCTGATCAGAGAAAGCTTGAGTCCTTGTGCAGCACCAATATTGCTGAGTCCAAAGAAAGATGGAGGCTAGAGAATGTGTACAGATTCAAGAGTCATCAATAAAATCACAATCATGTACAGATTTCCTTTTCCTAGAATTGAAGATTTAATGGATTGCTTGAGTGGAGCAAAGTATTTTTCAAAACTAGATCTTAAAAGTGGGTATCATCATATAAGAATAAGAGAAGGGGATGAGTGGAAAACTACTTTTAAGACTAATGAGGGATTATATGAGTGGAGGGTAATGCCTTTTGGGTTGTCAAATGCACCAAGTACATTTATGAGAATCATGAATGAATTAAGGATTTCAGTGGTAAATTTGTAATAGTATATCTAGACGATATATTAGTTTATAGCAGGCCTAAAGAAGAGCATATGAGGCATTTGAATTATGTCTTACAAAGGCTGCAGCAGGAGAAATTATTGTTGAATTTGAAGAAGTGTTCATTCATGAAAAAAGAACTAGTGTACTTGGGTTTTGTTATTTCTACTGAAGGGTTGAAGATGGATCCAGAGAAGATCAAGGCAATCATTGAATGGCCTTCACCCAAGAGTGTTTTTGAGGTAAGGAGTTTTCATGTTCTTGCTAGTTTTTATAGAAAACTCATCAAAAATTTTAGTAAGATTAATGCACCTATCATTGAGACCATAAAGAAGGATAAACAACCATTTGGATGGACTAGTGAAGCAGAGAAGAATTTTCAGCTGTTAAAGAAGAAAATCACTGAAAATCCTATTTTGGTTTTACCTGATTTTAGTAAGCCTTTCCAAGTGAAGTGTGATGCCAGCAGAGAAGCAATTGCAGGTGTTTTAAGTCAGGAAGATAGACCAATAGCCTATTCTAGTGAAAATTTGAATGATTCAAAAATCAAGTATTCTTTTTATGACAAGGAGTTCTACGCATTTGTGCAGCCATTAAATATATGGAGGCATTATTTAATGTCAAAAGAATTTATCTTTTATTCAGATAACCATGCACTACAGTTTATAATGCAGTAGCCAAAGCTCAGCCAGAAACATGCTAAATGGGTAGAGTACCTTCAAGGTTTCCATTTTGTTTTGAAGCATATAAATGGGCAGTCAAACAAAGTTGCAGATGCCTTAAGTAGGAGGAACGTATTATTTCAAGAGAGTCGATTCCAAGTGTTGGGTTTTGATTTTCTTAAAGAATTGTATGAGACTGATTTAGATTTTAAAGAGGCATTTGAGGCTTGTAAAAATCTTGTTTTGATGGATAGGAGTAAATGGTTGGATTACTTTTTACAAGATAGACTGTTGTTTAAGAAAAATCGGTTGTTCATACCAGAGTATTCAATGAGGGAGAATTTAATCAAAGACAAGGATAGTGGAGGACTTGCAGGACATTTTGGCGTAGAGAAGACTTTTGAGCATCTAAGCAGGTTTTATTTCTGGCCAAAAATGAAATATGAAGTGGAGAAGTATGTGAAAACTTGCAAAATTTGTCAACATGCAAAGGGAAGAAGTCAAAACACAAGTTTGTATATCCCATTACCAATTCCAGAAAGGCCTTGGGATATGGTAAGTATGGATTTTTTTTTGGGCTTACCAAAGACTCAAAGAGGTAATGATTCATTTTTGTTGTAGTGGACATATTTTCAAAAATGGCACACTTTATTCCATGTTATAAAACTAGTAATGCTTCTCACATTGCTAATTTGTTTTTTAAGGAGGTTGTAAGATTGCATGGGTTTCCCAAAAGTATTGTCTGAGATAGGGATTCCAAATTTGTTTGATATTTCTAAAGGATAGTATGGAAGAAGCTGGGAACCAAATTAAGTTTCAGTTCTGCCTATCATCCAAAAACTGATGCACAGATTGAAGTGGTGAATAGGAGTTTAGGAAATATTTTAAGGAGCCTTATTGCAGAACATCCAAAGCAATGGGATCAAGTATTGGCACAAGCTGAATATGCATATAATGACTCACCTAACAGGAGTACATGACAAAGTCCATTCCATATTTTTTATGGAATGAATCCAAGAGGAGTAGCTGAGTTAAGAAACTTGGGAAAAGAAGATATGAGAAGTGCAAAGGATGAAGACTTTGCTTCAAAAATGTAGGCAATACATGAACAAGTGAAGTAGCAGCTGTAGGATAGCAACATCAAGTACAATACTAGAGCAAACATGAGAAGAAGAGAGGTGAACTTTGAAGTTGGAGATTTGGCTTTAGCACATCTCAGAAAGGAAAGGTTTCCAAAGAGGGAGTATAAAAAATTGAAGTTCAAAAAAATTGGGCCATGCAGAGTGTTGAGGAAATTTTCTACAAATGCCTATGAGATTTAGTTACCCCCCTTATGTTGTAATATCACCAATTTTTAATGTTGCAAACCTATACAAGTATGAAGGTGAAAATGCAGATGATACAGCACAAGATCAAGAGACCCAAGAGATTGACTGGGTAAAACAGTTACCCACAACAAAGAATTAGCAGCCAGAAAGAATTCTGGACAAGAATATGTTTAAGAAAACAATGGGACAAGAGTACTTCCAGTATTTGGTTAAGTGGAAGGATCAGCTGACCACTGAAGCTACTTGGGTTACAGAAGACATGCTATAAAAACTGGGCAGTTTTGTAGATGAACTCATGGACAAGAGCCCATGAAGAATTTTTTCCTCAGGAGTCTCATGTAGGAGCATGTGACTTAGAGGGAAAAAGTCTTCAAACATATTCCAAAAATCCAAAAAAATCTACAGGCAAGGGAGAGGGGTCCTTTAGCCAACAATTTCCATGCTTTCCTAATTTAGGATAAGAATAGAATTAAGAATAAATCATGCTAAAATCATCGCTTATGGATAGCTGTAACAAAGCTTTACGTTTTAAATCACTCTATGTAAAAGCATGCTTTTGTAAAGGATAATGGTCGAGAAAGGCTTTATCTATTGATTATAAATAAAATGACGGGATGCTCATAGTTAGAGTGGTCCAGAAGTATTATCCTTTAAAGAAACCTCTCTCTGTGTATCTATATTGATAGTTCTCTGTTAATTGATAATTATATGTGTGTATTAGTTCAAGTGCTTTCTTCTAAGTTTGAATATGGATAAATTGGTCTTATTTTCCCATGAATGTTTATGATGGAGTCATTAAGATTGTTTTCTCCTTCATATCTCTGAGTGCAGGCTCTTAAATCGTGGCATAGAGTTTTGCAGGAAAACTCGATTTTACACAGAGAAATCGTGAAAATCACTTAGCCGGAGCATAGTCCCAGACTTGAAATTCTATTAGATTTGGTTCATACCCCTGTTGGGTCCGAACCAATATCACATCGGAGAATCGCAAGTGGAGTGGAAAGCCCTTTGGAACCGTCGAGTGCCAAATCCTCGATAGTCCAAATCTGAAACATTATAGAGAAGGGTGGAAAGGCATGTCGGGTCTACGAGGATTATCGCATCACAAACCTGGAGTGGAAAAAACCGAGTATAGCGGCATTGGAAATCATTGATAGCAATTACCGAGAGCACGTGTTATCACATCAGAGGTAAGAGTGTTTGAAAGCCCCATTATAAACCATTGATAGTGTTATTTACAGTTAATACAAAGTCTTTGAAATAAAGCGTCGATAGTGTAATTCATTTGGAATTACACCAAGATTATTTATAAGTTGCGACAGTGATACAAAGCGTCGATAGTGTAATTCCTTTGGAATTACACCAAGATTATTTATAAGCCATGACAGTGATACAAATCGTCGATAGTGTATTTTGTTCCTTTGGAAAAAAAACCCCGCGGTTGGGTATTTTGGTTGGGAACTGCAGTTTCCTGATTTCTAAAGGGCCGATAATGTTTTAATGTAACTCCTTTGGAATTACAGTCCCGATAGAGTATAAGGGCTCTGTATAGTAAATTGCGGTTATAACAAGAATTATTGTTTGGGAGGAAAACTATGAGGTTGTTAGTTTAACTGTAAATGACTGATACACCGATAAGTGGAGAAGGAGGAATTTGGCCAGATATTGAAGAAATTGTAGCTAGATTTGTGAGTTTGTCCATATCGCCTACACCCAGGCTACTACAATATGTGAGTGGTACGAGATGACAATGTTAATAGGTCAATGCCCAAATGGTTGGCCTCCTCAATTGTATGCACAACAATGTGGTTTCCATGGCCATCTAAAACTAGTAGGTGTCTATTTTTAGGTGAGACACCAGCTAGCATAGACGCAACAAAGTGAAAAATCTAATTCAAGAAAATTTCTTTTGTCATCCATGCATATGGATGTGCAACAATGCATGCACCCGTTTCACAATTTTGTATATAGCTTTTAATTTGAGTTTTACCTTTGAATAAATAAAACCTAAGATTAGAGAACCAGTTTCATTGACAAAACAAAGAATAATGATCCACTTCCTAGTTCTAGGAAAAAATTTAGGCACATTTCTGATCCCTCTCTTAGCAATTACCCACATGCCATAATTCATTCCAGCCTGTAAGGTTGTTTCGTCATAGTTCCAGATATGGTTTGGGGCATACGAGTGTTTCTCATATGCACGAGAAAGGGTGTCATATAACTTAGACACAATTACAGGGCGTAAATTTAAATCCCTCTCTCATTCAAATCCTTTGGTTGTATGTAACACAACGTCTAGATGCCTTCTTTTAAACCCACTTCACCAAGATTTTCTAGGAAACCCATCTTTGAAGGTGTTTGGCCTCCCCTATTTGATTTGAGCTACTATGGAATTTAGTTGTATAACTATAACCCAGGTCCCAATTGGCCCATCTCCTTACACCACACAACCACCTTGGCCTCCTCTCTTTAGTCATAACTGTAACAGACCCTCTACGCTTTGTATGAGTGAGCCCATTAATCCAATAATGTATGCTTGAGGTTGCAATTCCATGTTTTCTTGCAGATGCACATACTAAATATCCTATAAACTATATGTCATCAATTGTAGATAGCATGTCTTGTTTTTTCCACCCTCTTATGGCACTGATATTCTTTGTTGAGATTGCACCTTGTATTGTGGTTGAGGGTGGCTTTACGGTCAATGGTGGGACAATAGGATCTTCCATCACATGGGCATTCTCAAAATCATTATTGGGATCATTGGCAACATTCACATCATCTACCATTTCCTCTTCTAGTGAAGTGCATCGCAATTTCACACCAAATTTACCCTTATCCCTCACCTCCTCCTGTTCCTTATACAATATGCAATTGAATCCCTTGGCATGGCTGCAACAACCTGCATATTGTTAAAATCTATTTGTGTCAGTGTAAGTTGTTTCAGAAATAGAAACTCAATCTTCTTTTGTATATCAATGAATGTTATTTGAATATCTGATTAATGGTTTATTCTGTGCTAATGGTTCTTTGGAGATTAAGTTTCTCGAGATCCCCTGTCTATGAGTTTGTTCGTATTCTCTGGTATTTTTGTCTCTATTGTCTTGTGTATGTTTTCTTTTCTAGGAACCTATATATCCCATTTCTAAGCTATGTATCTTGATCAAATAACACCTATGATTGGAATCTATTGTATAGATAGAAGTTTGAACATAGAATAAGGAGTTTCATTCTAACAAATCAAGAGAAAATGTGTTTTTAGGCAATTGTACTTTTCTTGGTCAACTATTCATTATGGTATTGCATATAATACATTATCCTATCTATCTCTAAGCACAAAAGGAGAGGTCTTATTTGCACTATGGGATGGTATCATTCAGGTATATCTTTTCAGTCTTGGATTGCTTGCATGCGGTCCAAGGCCTTGAATTTTTGGCATAATAGAGGTTTTTTCCTGGGTCCTTCTCTGTACTTCGTTGAATTTGGCTTCAGTATCAGGTAGTTATTTTCCATTGAATTCTTGTTTGGTGATAGGCGATCATAACTCTCTGGGTTAATACCTTTGATATTGTAAACATCCCCCAGTTGTTGAAGATCTATAAAGGACTTTTTGTAAAACTAAATTGTGGTTTGGGCATGATTAAATTTATGTCTACAAATTCACACACAATAACTTTATACTATAAATTAATGGAAGATTGAAAAAATAGAGAGAAAACAATTTCACACATAATAGCTTCATACTGTAAATTAATGGAAGATTGAAAAAGCAGAAAGATAAAAATTAAAGTGTTCAAACCTGATTGCGTTATGCACACTATCTTTGACGGTATGTATCTAGCTGTAGATGAGTAGAATGAAAGTTTGAAATGCAATTTAGTAAGGGTTGGGGTTTTTTATAGATTTTTGTTGTGAAATTTTATTGGTAGGGAGGATTGACATGGATTTCCATTTTTCAAATTCAAATGTGCGTTGCGGATTGATTTGGATGTGATCCCATGGATGATAAATTCATATGTTTGATCCTTGTGCTTTTCTTTACTTAATTCCTGAATTAAATGGGTTGATGTCATTTATTGCCTTGAGCAGGTTGCATTGATGAACAAAGATGCAATTATGGATGACACATACATTACCTATTCTTGTGTAGGTATTAATCAACCTTGGTCATAGTTTCTTCAATGCATATCTATAGGGGTCGGTATGATGTGATAGGTGTATTGCTGGATAGTATGGGATGGAATGTTTGCAAGTTTATTTTCTCTTGTTTTCTAAATTAGACCACGAGGTAGTTTGGATAGGATGTCTTATCAAATTATGATACTAAAGACTAGTGTCTAACAGTTGTAAGCCCAACCAATATATGGGCCCATTTTGAATGTAATTTAATAACTTATATCACTTAGTATTATCTATTTATGTTTAAATTATGAATGGTTTTTTGTCATGCTTTGATGGGTGTGTGAGACTAGTAATATAACAAGCCCATTTTGAATGTAATTTAATAACTTATATTACTAAGTATTATCTATTTATGTTTAAATTATGAATGGTTTTTTGTCATGTTTTGATGGGTGTGTGAGACTAGTAATATAACAACTATTGTCCTTGCACAACAATAGAAGCCTCTCCCTTATACTCTTGAAATAAGTTTAAAAGAAAAATTATGCATTTAATCATGCAACCTCACATACGTATTAATGAAATAAACTAACCAAAATTGATGAAAAAAAGGAACAAGAAAACTAAATTTATTATTGCATAGACAAGAGATTGAAAGGGAATTGATAATAACATATGTATTCCCCCAAAATAAATGTCAAACTGTAAAAATGCCAAGAAAGAACAAATGGGAGTAATGATAGCGATGGAAGTTGTACAAACCTCTGGTGTGGCATAGCAATCAATAAAAGAATCATGGTCCAATGGATTCATGAAGTTGGAAATAAGACCTTCAAAATATGAACCAATAAGATCGCGA
>APFE030818611.1:7233-22853 GCA_000404065.3 Pinus taeda | reverse complement strand
TGTAGAATGTGAATTATAAACTAAATATATATATGTTATTAGTGTGTTTTTCAAAATCAACATAGATTCATCTTAACTTGGAATACACCAAGATCTAAGAGAAATCAAATATTTCAACTTGCAAACCTTTCATTAAATTCTGCATTTAAAAAAAAAATTGACATTTTAAAAGATTTAATCCTTAAAATTGGATAAAACCAAATTAAAATATATATATACTTGATTAAATCTATACATCACTATTTTGTAAATAGATATTGTTTTTAAACACTATATTGACTCTCACTGTAATATAAGTTTAGAAGGGCGTTGCTTTAAAACACTACATATGGATATTTAGAAAGGGAGTTGTTTTAAAAGCATTAAATAAACTCAGTGTAATATAGGTATTTAGAAAGAGTTTTATCTATATGGATTAATTTTAAAATTATTACAATTTAATTAGAGAAAAATGTTATATAATTTGAGCAAAGTTTTTATAATCTATGAAATAAAAATAAGGAGTTGTTTTAAAACACTACACTGTAATATGGATATTTAGAAAAGGTGTTGCTTTAAAATCACTACATAAACTCTATCACTACATAAACTCTGTAATATAGATATTTAGAAAGAGTTTTATCTGTGTGGATAAATTTTAAAATTATTATTACAATTTAATTTGAGAAATATGTTATATAATTTGAGCTAAATTTTTATAATCTATGGAATAAAAATGAGTGCTGAACTATTATATATTATTTTAAAAAGGAATTTAATTACCTAGTAGAGTACATATAATCTTGTTTTATTAATTAGGGATATTATGAAGATATAGCTTATGGTTAAAGGATAAAAAAAATGTTTTAAGTAGTAAAATATGTTTTGAACGTTCATATTTTATTTTAAAAGGGATTTTAATTACCGAGTAGAATACAGATATTATTGTTTTATTAATTAGGCTGATAGGCTTTCCTTTGAAACAAAATTTCGTCGTCCTTTTCATTCTCAGGTTGACACGTGGCATGAAATTTGGGTCCAACGAAATGCAATTTGCAAAGGAAAGTCAGGTATTCAGGTTGACACGTGGCGTGAAATTTGGGTCCAGCGAAACGCGATAACCTCACCCCACTTATATTTACTTGCTCAATCATGCATGATGGTGTGCAATGTGTCTTCCCCTTTCCTCACACATTTCCACTAGAATCGCTAGCTTCCCTATCTTGAGAAGGTGGAGACCGTCTAGCGTTAACAAAGTTGTTTCCATATCTCCATGGTGGCATGGAGTCTGTAGAGAAACCTGATCCCATTTACACAATCGATTCCAGCTCCTTCACTACTTCCCTCATCGACAGTCGCTCAGAACCTAATTCCTCAACGCAGCTCAGTGCCATGCCCAAGAGCCTCTCAAAGCCTGGTAGCAGATTGGTATCAGCAGATTTTCTTAACAATGGATCCATTAACTCCTCCTGCAAACCACTTATTCCCCTGCTCTGCAGGGCTACCTTCACCAATCTGACCACGAATTTCCCACCCTGAATGGGGGACCTCGCTATCTTGGTGTGCGTCCATAGGAAATTATCTACACAGGCACGAAATGCACTGGATGTGTGGAAAACTGCTGAGTCCAGCCGAGGTAGAAGTCGCTAATGATGCACACAGGGCCTGGCTTCTGCTCTTGGATCCACTGCTTGATTGGCTCTGCTAATAATCGAAACGAGTAGACGAGAAGATGAACGGGTTTCCGGGGAATATCTTCTTGTGGTTCCTTTTGATATGATGGGAGGGGGATGTACAGAGGCCGAATGTCCAGGGACTCTGTTTTTGCTCATTGTAAGAAATGTTGCAGGGGAGGGGAATGAGAACGCATTGTCAGAATCGTGACAGAGATTCCATGGAACGCCAGTCGATAGGATTGAGAAGAATCTAAATCAAACCCATCACCATGCATATCCTCCACCACAGATTCTTCACCCGTCGAACCTCCCCCTCTTATCGATTTTCCAGCTAATATGACATCTACCATTTCTTGCAGATTAACAAGCTCACAAATTACCGCTTTCCTTGATTCCCTCACAAATTACCGATTTCCTACTGTTAGGGTATCAGACAGAGAAATGGATGAAGATAATTATTCTACATGGAACATCTTGCAATGGAGTCCTCCAGAATTTGTCAGGGCACCAGGAGGACCACCGTCCAATGTTGCTATTGCACTTGTAAGGTTGGGAGGTAGAGTAGCATTTATGGGTAAAGTAGGTGATGATCCCATTGGTTATCAAATGGTTCTCACAATGAACAAGGAACATGTCCAAACTTGTGGTGTTAAATTTGATCCTTATGCATCCATAGCAGTTTCCTACATGAAGGTAACCCGTCGGGAAGGAAAAATAGGAATGGAATGTGTCAAACCATGTGTAGAAGATGGTTTTCACATTTCTGATATTAACATCGGCATACTAAAAGAGGTATTCTTATAGTCATCCACACAAAAATGTATACTTCTAACTTCTTCTTTTTTCACAACATTTTCCTTATCTCATGTGCTTGATTAGTTTCCCCTTTTATATATTTGACCTTTCCCATTTTTTATATTTTTTTGGTTTGGTCCAATTTTTCGAGCATCTTACAGAAGTAGACTGCTTTGTAATCACTATGTACTGATAACCACAGGCTGGAGTTAAATGCTCTTTATCTGTGACTAAATATTTGAACTTTTCACGCAGGCCAAGATGTTCCATTTCAATTCCATGGTTCTTCTTGAACAATCCATGCATGCCACTCTTCTTGCTGCAATCAAAATGGCAAAAGAATTTGGGGGACTTATATTTTTTGATGTGAACCTCCCTTTGCCACTTTGGAGGTCTCGAGATGAGACAAGGAAACTTATCCAGAATGCATGGAATGAGGCAAATGTTATTGAGGTAACCATGCAAGAATTGGAATTTTTTTATTGGTGTGTGTTTTGTTACTCTGTTTCCACAAACTAAAACAGGACTACGAATGTTTTCTGTTTCACATGGATACATAGCTTATACAAAAATATAGACATCTAATAATATTTTATAAGCTAGGGCATTGCATTCAACCCTTATCTGACACCCAATTTTTGTAGGCGCAAGACCAATCCAAAATGTTCTATGTTGTTTGTTCCTCATTTGGTTCTCTCTAGGACTACAAAGTTACATAAACTGTGCATTGTCAGAGCAACATCCCCAAAAGAAGAAGCCACTTCAAATACACCACTCACAGATGTTCAAGAGGCTCCTCAAAAGCGTAGAAAGAAAGGTAGTTATTTTCTTGCATAAATGTTTCCTTTACTTGTGAGGAAAGTAGGAGTACGACTAGTCGTTTCAAGTATTCTATTTTTCTCCATGAGCGCATTGTAGGTTTTTTTTTCTTTTGTTGTAGTCATTGTCGAGGGCTTGTGGGATGCTACAATGAATCGCTACCTGCCTTTGTTACCCTTGACCTGATTCTTTCGGAATAGTAGGTAATGTTGTTTCAAGCTCAAATAATACATCCCCTCTTATCAAGAGGATTGTGAGGAGAAGAAAAAGTGAAGAGAAAACAACTTTAGCAGACATTAGTGGGAGCGATGTGCCTAAGAAGAGTAGGAGAAAGAAAATTGCTGAAAATAAAAAAGAAAAAAGTATGGAGTTGGAAGCAGATGGTGAGGAGGATGATCATAACTTTGAATATGATTGGCCTCCCTTGGTATGCTGTTTTGGCTTGGCACATAATGAGTTTATTCCTACTGTTAGGGTATCAGACAGAGAAATGGATGAAGATAAGTATTCTACATGGAACGGCTTGCAATGGAGTCCTCCAGAATTTGTCAGGGCACCGGGAGGACCACCATCCAATGTTGCTATTGCACTTGTAAGGTTGGGAGGTAGAGTAGCATTTATGGGTAAAGTAGGTGATGATCCCATTGGTTATCAAATGGTTCTCACAATGAACAAAATACATGTCCAAACTCGTGGTGTTAAATTTGATCCTTATGCATCCACAACAGTTTCCTACATGAAGGTAACCCGTCGGGAAGGAAAATTAGGAATTGAATGTGTCAAACCATGTGCAGAAGATGGTTTTCACATTTCTGATATTAACATCGACATACTGAAAGAGGTATTCTTATAGTCATCCACACAAAATGTATACTTCTAACTTCTTCTTTTTTCGCAACATTTTCCTTATCTCATGTGCTTGATTAGTTTCCCCTTTTATATATTTGACCTTTCCCATTTTTTATATTTTTTTGGTTCGGTCCAATTTTTCGATCATCTTACAGAAGAAGACTTCTTTGTAATCACTATGTGCTGATAACCACAGGATGGAGTTAAATGCTCTTTATCTGTGACTAAATATTTAAACTTTTCACGCATGCCAAGATGTTTCATTTCAATTCCATGGTTCTTCTTGAAGAATCCATGCATGCCACTCTTATCGCTGCAATCAAAATGTCAAAAGAATTTGGGGGAGTTATATTTTTTTATGTAAACCTCCCTTTGCCACTTTGGAGGTCTCGATATGAGACAAGGAAACATATCCAGACTGCATGGTATGAGGCAAATGTCATTGAGGTAACCATGCAAGAATTGGAATTTTTGATTGATGAGGATTATTTTGAGCGAAAGAGGAATTCCAATCCTCAATACTATGCACATTCCTATGAACAGTCAGTCGGAGAAAGAAAAAGGCAACGACGACGGAGGTGTCATCATTACACAAGAGAGGAAATAGCGCCGTTATGGCAGGATAACATGAAGATTTTGTTTGTCACTAATGGCACCTTCCGCATACACTACTACACACCTACATTTGAGGGTGCAGTAATAGGAACAGAAGATGTTTTGGTCACGCCATTCACGTGTGATAGGACTGGTTCGGGTGATGCTATTATAGCAAGTAGTCATTGAATGAAGTTACGTTGCTCAAGGATCTATCTGAAGAGTTCTTATACTTCTAATAGAAGGATGATATGTCGATGCAGAGTTCAACATTGCTAGTAACTGTGTATGTCTTGCAGGCATTATCAGAAAGTTGACTTCACAACCGGAGCTATATGATGATCAAGTGCTATTGGAGAAGCAATTAAGATTTGCTATTTGTGCTAGGATTATCGCACAATGGACAATTGGTGCTGTCTGGGGATTCCTAGCTAAAAGCGCAACATGGAATCTAAAGGAGCAAGTATATGTACCTTCCTTGTGGTAGGCTATTTAGAGGTTTAGCATAGCTCCATTGATGCTGCAAGGTAATGTATTATTGTATTAAGGTACCTTTTGTCTCACTAGGCACTACATCATGAACTTTGCCTTTCAGGTTTTTCTCATGGGAATTTCTTTTGAGGATTTGATATCCAGCTGTGGCACATATTTTAAGAGACAAATTTATGGATTCTCACAATTCCTGTCAATTCCCTCTATACCCTTTTTCATTTTAAGATGTTTGATATGATAAGTTTGTATATTTTGTTTCCATGTTATTGCTTTAGTCATAAATTAAACAATGAGTTACAGAACACATAAGAATCTGCTAGTATCAGTCATCTGTAATTATAATGTTCTTCGAGGTACATTCCTTTTCTTAGATCTCAACAAGTCTGCTAGATTTGTGCACGATGTTTTTAGTCATTCTATAACTGTTTCACTTTTTGTAAAATCAGGTTTCAATGTGTAGGCAATAGCATTAATGGAGTCTCTGTAGTTATCTTATTGAAAATGCATTGTATTGAGTTTGTTAAAACAGTGGAGAAAAGCAAATCTGTTACTAGACCTGGTTGGGTCTGAGGTGCTGGGTTTGCCAAGTCGACTTGTTTAGACTCAGTGAGTCAAATTTGTGCTTGTTTTTCCAGTGATTTGGTAACTGTTGGGTCTGAGGGCATGGCCTGCCCCAGTCAGACCTAGCTGGGTCTGCCAAGTTGACTCACCCAGACATACCAAGTCAAATTTGTGGGTAACCAATTGTTGACTGCATTGTGACTGTTAACTTGTGGGCTTGCGCAACTTATTTTACTGATGCACAACGCCAAGCAATGAAGGATGTTGGTGTTATTGCTCGCTTGAATGTAGCTCGTATTATCAACAAACCCACAACTGCAGCAATAGCTTATGGCTTGGACAAGAAGGGTGGAGAGAAAAATATTGTTGTTTTTTATCTTGGCAGTGGCATGTTTGATGTCAGCGTTCTGACTATTGACAACATAGTTTTTGAGGTTTTGGCTACAAACGGTGATACCCATCTTGGAGGTTATCTGTCTGAACTCTGTCTGACAGTTTTACATTACGAATTTGAATACGTGCATAGTGGTTATCATTGACTTTTTTGGTTGGCTTTCAAGCTTTGAACTTACTAGGATATACACTAATATGGAGGTGAGGACTTTGACCAAAAGATAATGGAATATTTCATCAAATTGATCAAGAAAAAGCACGCAAAGGATATAAGTAAGGATAGCAGAAATGAAATAAGACATTCAATGCGTTCCTTGTAATATAGATATAAACAAAATATCTAAAGGAAAGTAATTGTACAATGATCCAGTCCAAGAAAACAAGGTTTTCCCCAAACCAATTAACTCTTCTAGAAAAATTCAACAATTCCAATTTAATAATCCTATCGGCCTCTCTTTGTACCTTTTGGGACAATTGCTAGTTAAGGATATTATGCAGATATAGCTCATGGTTAAAGGATAAAAAAAAATGTTTTAAGTAAAATATGTTTTGACAGTTCATAGATGATGAATAGGGTTTGAAACCAAACCACCAAAAAAGTTTTGATAATGGGAATATTTATCCCACAAGTATAATATGGATATTATTAAGAGGTTTCACACATTAGGGATTGATCATTGGAATAAGGGATTGAAAGTGGTTTAGAAAGAATAATTTTTACTTGCCAATAGTACCTAATGTATAAATTATGAAATGAAATTGTAATAAAGTAGTTTAAGCATAATAATACCTAATGTATAAATTATGAAATGAAATTGTAATAAAGTAGTTTAAGCATAATAATACCTAATGTATAAATTATGAAATGAAATTGTAATAAAGTAGTTCAAGCATAATAGGAAACATGAGAAGAAATGAGTAAAATTAAAAATATATATTGTTTAAAAAAATTATTGAGATTTATAGAGATTTGTGAAAAAAGTTAAAAAAATAGTTTGAACCAAAAATCTAACATAGTTGATATGGTCATCTCTCGTGACCAAGTATATAATAGAAACATACACCCGAATGTTATGTAATTTCTACTTCTAGGGCTTTCTTACATATAAATCTTTTTGTGTCCCTTGTTTCATAATTAGTTATTATAGCCAACAACTGGTACGAAAGCAAGAATCATTCCTGATGCATGTCATTGTGTTTGTAATTTTAAAGAAAGTTCTTATTGAGTTGAGTTAAAGTTGTTGACAACTTGTTGAAATTATTGTACTGGAGAAGTGTTAGTATGGCATAGAGATTTCTACGAGGTGAATGGAAACTGAGTTAGAGTAGCAAGGAGGATGGAAACTGCGTAGAGCAGCAAGAAGGATGCACTTATGAAAAAGCTAGACATTATGGAAGTGCATGGGTATGGCTATATGGATATCCAACATGAAAGAGGTAAGGAGCATAAGACTGTGGAACACAGAGCATGTGGAGTGTAGAAAGTGATAGCGTGGAGCTAGAGTGTGACAACAAAATTCAGATTGGAAGCGTGCCTGGAGAGGTCGAGTGTTTGGCTATTTTGAGACCAAAGCGATCGTATTTCTCATCTGGCCACTGATATTCTTCTAGATTTTTGCTTCCTTTGTATGTAAAAAGAAATCATGCTCAGAAATAATAAAATATGCGGGCCTTCTTGTCGTTGAAGCAATTATATCTTGAGAAAAGTTATGCATACAGTACGGAGATTTTGAAGATACATATTGTTGCAAATTGAAATTTTCTGAATGATAGGAATAATCTCGAAGATAGTAATGCTATCTGCTTTGGCCCAAATCAAAATGGAAAAGACCTATCATTATATCTGAATATTCGTTAAACTGTTGTCGATTACCAGAATACTGATAAGGTTGACGATGTTATTTCTTATAGTATCGTGAAAAAAACCCAAACGAAATTCCCTGTTGAAACTCAAGGAGAGAAATGACCTCATAATCGTTATGTCCATAATACAAATGTAGGTATTTTCTCCACCCCGCTTCCGATCGCTGAACTGAGGAAGTCTAAATCTGCAAGGGTTTGGTGCATAAAAATGAAACTGGAGTGAATTGATCGAAGCTAGATATTCAGTCCAGATGATCTAAAAAAAGAGAATTTCAATTTAAGAAAATTGTCTCCGAGATCTCTGAATGTCCACTTCTACAATGCGGTTTTCCACCCTATCAGCAACTTCCTTCAAATAAAGGAAGATAAATTACTTCAAGTTTGACTAGACTCAGTATGGGATGACTCTTAATTCATTTCATCTACGTAAGATGTCCTAAACTGCAACAAGCCACCAAATAAAAAGCATATGACGGATAGCTCAATGAAGAATATATGAGTGCTTCCTTTCTCGGTGTCAAGAAGAGACTTCATCTAGTTATGGACCGAAAGAGAAAAATGTACACATCGTAGTCCATTTTGATGGAAGAGCTCCATGCGAAGCCTTTGAGGAAATTTTAAGTGCAATTCAAAGCACACCATGAGAGAGCCATATTGACAATTGGAATAGGACATGTAGAACATTTCGTTTATGTTTTTATCCTGGTCAAAAGTTTTATTTTAAGGAAATTCTAAAATGGTCAAATGAATCTTAAACAAGTAATTAAAAGTAATGAGTAATGCAAAGTTATTGTTGTAAAGGTTTTTTATTTAATTAGTCCTTCTTCGGGGATTATAGTAATCAAAATGGTTGTGTATTATAGTAATCAAAATGATGGCGTTAATATTAGTCATTGCCCCCCTTTGGCTTGGACCATAGATTTTCCGTTTTGACCATAATTTTTTAGTTTCATAGTTTTATTTTGCCTCTTCCCAAAGCAAACCATATATTATGTGTAATTTTCGTTTATATATTTAATGAGTGTAAACTAATATTATTTTTCAATTTCATAGTTTTATTTGGCCTCTTCCCAAAGAAAACCATATATTATGTGTAATTTTCGTTCATATATTTCATGAGTGTAAACTAATGCTAGCATTAGTTCCTTAGGATGAAATGACATGAAATGTTTGGTTTGCATTTTAGATATATCCACTGTTATGTATGTGTATGTGTCTTGTAAGTTACACTGCAGGCCACAAACATGCCACCAAACTACACAAAGACCAGACCACATGAATCTGTGCATGTTCAACGCTGAGTTTGATGAGCTGAATAAATTTGAGCATTAAAACTTTCAATGACAGGCGCGCGTTCGATGCACTATGTAGTGCATTGAACGATTCAATAATGTGTAGTGCAAAAAGTTGTCAATAACAGATTTTGATCAAGATCAAGATCCAACCATTGAAGCAGACAACATCCCCCACTAGCTTTAGTAGTTCCAACTTATACACTGCTAGTACCATTAGTAGCAACATCCTCACTAGTTATAGTTATTGACCCACTTCCCCCACCACTATTTTTTCCGGGTAAAGCACCTAAGGCAGTCAAAAGTGAAGAAGAGGTAGCAGCATACCTTCCACTTCCATTTTGAGATCGAGAGTCCCTGTTGTTGGAGATACTACACACCTAGGAACTTCATTACTGGCACATGTGAACACTTTGTTAGAGCATGGGACTACATGCAAGATCCTTTCTGCATTATTTACTCCCTGATCTGCTCCTCCTTTCACTCCGCAACTGGTTAGTTCTTATGCATGATTTACTCCCTGATTTGCTCCTCCTTTCACTCCGCAATTGGCTAGTTCTTCTGCATGATTTACTCCTTGATTTTCTCCTCCTTTCACTCCACAACTGGCTAGTTCTTTTCCATGATTTACTCCTTGATTTGCTCCTCCTTTCACACCGCAACTGGCTAGTTCTCTCCGGAACTTGCTGTAGGTGTTGATTCCTCTCATTTATCACCACTATGGTGCATTACCTTGGTATATTCACCCAGTAATGCTATATCATGAGCAATGTAACCTATTTTCTGAATCAATCATTCTTTTTTTTCTTTCGATTCTTTTAGTGTTTTTGCTCTGCAATGCTGTGTGTTCAACCTTTACTAGCTAGATTCATCTATGCAGGTTTTATAACACATTTACATGGTATCATAGCCCACAGGTTGTTAGATAAAATGCGCACTAGTACTTTATTTTGCAGGTATTACGGCTTGGAGATCGAAGATCGACAGAAAAATGGAGTTTCCCAAAGCATCGATCCTAACACTGTACAACTATCACAAATGGAAGGACCAAATGGCTCAATACCTTTGTCAAAAAGAGTTGTACATGATTACCATGGCTGCAAAAGTGGAACCCACTTCAGCCATAGAGAAATCCAAGTACCTCAACTGCATGGATGAGGCCCATAGATTCATATGCATGTGCATGTCCCCAAAGTTGCAGTTTCATCTATCTGCCTACAATACTCCCAATGAGATTTGGATAAAGGTTGAAGAACTATATGGGAAACAAGATGAGATGAAAGGACATCTGCTCGAAGTGGAGCTGTTCTCATTGGATCCACGGAACTATGATGTAATTCAAGACTTATTCACCAAATATAATGATCTATTGCTACAACTCAAGGGTTGTGGAATTGACAAATCCAAGGAGGAGAATCGCCAAGTTCTCTCTATTATGTCAAAGCTCGGACTACGAAGAGAGTCGCCAAGTTCTCTCTATTATGTCAGTAAGGCTTGCAACAGGTAAATCCTACACTATGCCTTCTCTCAAAGAGTTCATGGAGTCCCTCACTTTTGAGCAAGATAAACTCATTGGCATGGGGAAAATCAAACCTCCAAAATCACATACACTTGCTATGCATGATGGCAGCCACAATAAAAATCACAGATCTTATTCACATCAGAAAAATCAGTAGCAAAAAGACAAGGGAAAAGCACATTCCCATCCAAAGAAGGAAGGGCACAGCAAGCCCTTCAATGACTCCTCCAGCTCCAGAAATGAGAAAGGGAAGAAAGGAGACAAATGCACCTATTGTCACTAAGGATTCCATCCAGAATCCTCCTGCATGAAGAAACAAAGTGACCAAATGGCAGAAATCCTTCAAAAGCACAACCTTCGGGACCACATCCCTCAGGGCACCAAGAATAAAATTGAGGATCGGCCACTCGGGAAAGGTAACAATTTTCATGCTTTAGTTGCAATTAACTCTTCCACCGATGCATGGATTATAGATTCTAGTGCATCACATCATATGGCTAATGCAAAGGAAGTCTATTCCTCTTTGGATGCATGCAAAGGATCTCTCATCCTCATGGGAGATGACTCACCTATTGAGGTCACCAGAAAAGGTAGAGTGGAACTTTTACACAAAAGCTTTGAAGATGTGCTTCATGTTCCAAAACTTTCGGTAAACCTACTTTTCGTTTATCAGATCACTCATTCCGGCACTGGAAAGGGAGTGGAATTCACTCCAGATGCAATGAACATATATGACCTAGATAACAGCTCCAAAATTGCAACCAGTGAGGTAAACAATTGAGCTAGTCTCTATACATTTTCTAAATTTATTGAATTTGAATCCTCCATATTGCTTACACATGTTGATGATAGTAGTAGGCTTTGGCACGAGAGGTTTGGTCACTTAAATTATAGGTATATGGTGGAAGGCTTCCCAAATATCAGTTTCTCCAAAGGCGTTTATGAAGGTTGTGTCCTTGGGAAACATCCTAGAGAAACGTTTGACACCGACAAGACTCACAGAGCATCCCCTCCTCTAGATTTGATACATAGTGATCTCATGGGGCCTTTTCCTCATCTTTTCATCAACAAAGCAAGGTATGTGCTTACATTTATTGATGATTTCTCACGGTATACTTGGGTGTATCTTCTTAGGGCCAAACCTGAAATGTTTGCGATCTTTGAAGATTTCAAAGCACTAGTTGAGACACAGTGAGAGATAAAGATCAAAGCCCTCTGTATAGACAATGGGGGAGCATACAGATGCAGTACACAGTTCCATACACTATGCAACAAAATGGAGCTGCTGAGAGAAAGAACTGATCTCTCAAAGAGATGGCTTTCTGCATGCTGCATGCTAAGTCACTACCTCATAAGTTATGGGCTGAAGCACTTAATTGTGCTAACTACATCCTGAACAGATCTCCTCATAGGTCTATCAAGGATCGGACCCTATTTGAGGCTTGGAGCGGCACTAAACTGGAGGTCACCCACTTCCGTGTTTTCGACTCCCGAGTATGGGCTCGAATCCCCTCTTAAAAGAGGAAAGCTCTTGATCGATAGAGCATTGAGTGCATCTTTTTTGGATACCCTGATGGTGTGAAAGGATATCGGCTCCTGATTTCCTCTACAGACAAGCTCATAATTAAGTGAAGTGTCAAACTTCAGGAAAGTCTCTCACGTGCACCTCAATTGCCGCATGCAGACACCTTTTATCTACCTCATGTAGAATTTTCTAGAATATTTCAACAAATTAGCTAGCTCCGATACCATGGAGAAATTTCCCACCTATAGATCACCTGGTAATGCAATGTATTAAAGCAAAACACTTGAACTACTTCTACAAACAATATTGCGAAAGCTTAATCAACCATGAGAAACATCAATAAGAACACATATAACTGATATGGAGAAATCAAACACACATAACACAGAAGATATAACCAGGGGAAAGCACCAGCCTAAAACCCCATCCATGTATTATCATAGAAGTGGAAATATAGTCCGAATTACACAAAGCCTTACCTCGGATGTTATCCAGCTCTCAGTACAATCCCTCTGCTGCTCATAGACAATCAAAGGATTCTCACAAACCTTCTCCTCTGCCCTCCAAGCCTCCTATTTCCTTATGCAATTTTCCTTGGGGTCCAGTGCTGCCACCTGTATGAATTGGCCTCTTCACACACTCACTAACCTCTAATCTAACTGCACAAACCTGAAGGAGATAAATCCTCATCATGGATGAGCTTCGTTTATAGGAAAAATATTCATCCCACTAATAGTACATTATCCCTTCTCTGATCTCAATTGGGTCTTTGTCTAAACTAACATGCATGAGTTATTTAAGCTATAATATTCAGTTATCTGAAAATACCAATTGTTACATGCATGCAAGCATTAACAAACTGAATCTCATTAATTTAACAACTTATTAAATTAATCTAACTGGACTTGACTGAGTTAACTAAGCCAACTAATTACAAGTCATCCTTATCTCTTTAACTAATGGATAAATACACCAGTTAATAGATAAATTGTTGCATATCCTCACATAGACTTCAAGCTTGCTTTTCCTTAACTAATTAACTCATGGAGATTAATTAATTAATCTTTTAAATTGTTGTTAAGACCAAATTAATTTTTACTTCCAATTGATAGACCAGGGACTGCTATAAATAGGAAGGGACCTGGAAATGCTATTTTAAGAACTTTTTATTTTTAGTAGTTTCACCTCTCACCCAACGTGGCCAATGACCTCACTAGCCAAACTGCTACTTTTAGTCATGCTATTTTTAGACATGCTATTTTTGGAAGGTCTATTTTTAGCACATTCTAAATTTAACATTTCTTGTTGCACATTTTTCAATACTCCTTCTCAACAAGAAAGGCTTTCTCTCAAACCCAATCCTATAACTCTGGAATGTTCTGCATGCAACACATCTACCTGGTCCACTTGCTCCAATAACACTTGGAGCAAAAACACTCCAAACTAACCACTCTGTTGGGCTAGGAACATACTCTGAAGCTGAAGCTCTACCTGCTGCTGAGAAGTGCTCCCTCTCTGACATCTGCACTACTACAACATCTCCATGCATCTCACACCATTTCACACCTCTCTGTGCCACCTAGCACTATGCAAAACACTTATGTCTCTCACATTGTTGCAACCTGCTAGCTATGTGTTGTCCTGGGATTCCCTCCATTGTTGCTCTCTCTACCTCTCCATCCACATCTATTTCTACCCAATCAGTTAGTTCATGCTACTCCACATCGGGGCTCCCATAGCAAGGTCTCATCCAAGAGGTTGGGTACCTCAAGGAACCTGCTCCTCCTCCTTGGGACGATCACTCTACATCGCCCCATCTCCTACCTGGAGGTATGGTTGCATGTGATCCCTCAGCCCACCTGACTCAAAGTTTCCCCTTACTGGAGGTCTCTGCATGAGTAGATGTCTCTACTCGATCTCCACTCAGCTTCCCCTGTTGTGGCTGCTCCACAACCTCCTGAAGCTACTGCACCAATCATGGCTCCTCCACAATTGTCTGAGACTTCTTCTGGATCTGCATGTTGAGAGATAATATACCCTCCCTCTCAACCACCAAGTCTCCATCAGTTTCCTTGCTACTCAAGGCTTTGCATGCATCTTGAACCTCAAGAACATACAGGTTCTTGACCCGTGAACCAATCTACTTCACCTGTCTAGTGATGATGTGTCTAAGGAAAACCTTTCCCTCTCTAAAGATTACATCATAGCCTCTGTCTTCCAACATTACGATCGACACCAAGTTTCTCTTCAGTCCTAGTACATACTTGACATTGGTCAAGGTAAGGCGAGCTCCATGCTCCCTCTAAAAAATAATCGTGCCTACACCTGAGACACTATACTTCTCATCATTACCCATCCCTACAAGTATCTGGAGATCTTTATTCTCCAAAGTACTGAACAAAATTTTGTCACCGGTCATGTGGAAAGAAGCTCCACTGTCAAGAAACCAACCATTTCCCATCATGGATGAAACCATGCATGCGAAGAGTGTGAAATCCAACTCAAACTGTGAAGCAAGTGCCTCACCTTCAGATCCTTCCTCAGATCCCTTCTTGGACTTCTTCTTTTGGGCAATTAGTAGCATAATGGCCCAACTCATGACAATGAAAGCATCTCACCTTCGACTTGTCAACCTTCTTCCCACCATTGGAAGAACTGGATTCGGAAAAGAGAAACCTTACCCTTTCCCTTCTTCGCCTTACTCGCTAAGGCATAGTTCTCCTCATCATGCATAGATGAAGAACTGTCTCTGGTGCTCCGCCTGATCTCCTCCTGCACAAGATCTGACCATAGTCCTTCCCATCCTGGCAACTTCTCCCGACCATTGACAGAGTCCTGATAGGAATGCCAACTCTTCGGAAGACCAAGGAGAGCCAAGCTCACCAAGTCCTCATCATCAACAGTAACCCCCACACTTCCCAGCTCATCTCGACCCTGAGTGAACTTCGTGAGATACTTGGGAATACTGTCACCCTTCTCGCATTTGATGTTTCTGAGTTTATCTTTGAGCGCCAGCTTCCTCTGATCACTCTTGCTTTGGAATAATTCTGTTAATGATTTCCACATTAAATATGGAGTAGCCTTTCCATGGAGGCTGGACACAATGTGATCCTTCACGCCCTCCAACAGAATCCTTCGACATTTTGCGATCTTCTTTTGCCAAGCATCAGCTTGAGTAGCATCAGTAGGCTTTGGGATATCCGTATCTATGAACTCCTTCAGCCCGTTATCACCCAATACTGCCTCCATCCTGTCCTTCCATG
>APFE030818606.1:17053-92444 GCA_000404065.3 Pinus taeda | reverse complement strand
GTTTAGGAAAAGGATCAGTTTGGTTTATTTGCGCTATTTGTTAATGGTTACAATTTGCTGATGATGTGTGGAAATGTCTTGATGGTTAGAATTATTTTGTTTCTAACTTGAAAATGATGATGACTTGATACTCCTTGCTGATATGCATGATCAGATCTGACAGTAAACAAGATGGCACAGGTTTTGGGGCAGCATATGCTTTTAATGCATTGTTGGCATTATGGTTAATAGTCCTTGGTGATGATGCTTATGATATGGTTCTTATATCAGATTTGTGGTTGATTCACTAATGGTGCCTACATGGTGATCTTCATAAGGATAAGAAGAAGTACTTAATGATGTGTCTCTCATATATTGTTGTCGCCATATGCATAAAGATCATATATTGCAGGATTGTTCTTGGCACATCTATGGATGAGGATTGTTGGCTGGGTACATGGATGATTATTCAAAGTTGCATTGTTGGATGATGAGTTCTTACCTATATGATGATAGGTTGTTTTGTGCATATGTTGATTGATGCAGATCTTCCCTATTGATGATACTTGGTCCACGCAGATCTGGGTGGCTATGGTGTTTCTCACATATGATAGAATGACTCTATATTCTATGCAAAAGGATGAGTTGATGCGGACATATCTTGATGATTCATGCACTAATTCAAGTTGCTGGTGACATATGCTATGGAGCAGACCATACAGTGTCGTTACTGATGTTTATCATGATCTTATTTAGGTGTCTTATCATGTATATCATTCGATGTAAAGGTCATATCAAGACTCATGATGTAATAATGTGTCTCTATCTATTATAGTCATTTGATGATCATATCAAGGTCATGTAACGGCCTATCTTGGTTTCCCCACTATGCCTGGGATGAATGATGTAATGTTCATGGTTGTCATTTTCTGGTATATCCCCACTTGGTTGGGTGATGAATGTATGTATTGAGTCTTTTGGTGATAGGAAGGTCATTTATGATATATAGAGTCATATTCTTCTTGTAGAACATCTTTTGCAGACCTTGCTTACAGTCGGGGGAGTTTGAGCATGAACAACACTATATAACAGAGCAGATATTTCAGAAAGAGCATTATCAGATTGGAGCACCATGGCATATACAAAGGGGGAGTTCATTCAGAGACTTCAGCAGATCTGGTTTATAGTCAAGGAGAGCATGTTCTTAGGGGGAGCATAACCCTTTGCCCTTGATGTCAAAGGGGGAGAGTGATTCGGTGTTGTTGCCATCAAGTCCAAAGGGGGAGATTGTTGGCATTATGATGCATGTGTTGTACTTGATGGCAACCCTCTCATAGAAGATCATCTCACTTGTATACATTCAGATGAACCTACAGAAGAAATATCAGATGTGATAGAGTGCATGGGTTACCCGACAACAAAAAGGGATTAGATGACAGTTCACAAGTAAGCTTTGCCATCAAGTCCAAAGGGGGAGATTGTTGGCATTATGGCTAAAGTGTTGTCCTTGATGGCAACCCATTCAGGTGATAGATCACAGTACTTCAAGTCAGCAGCAGAGATTGATGGTCAGCTATCAAATATTGAAGAAAATAAGGGGTATGCAGGTACACCTTACAAAAGGTACGTACACGCAGGACAGTGTTACATAAAGTGCATACATACCTGTAGTTATCCCATTCAGGAGGTGCGTACCCCCAGTTCACTTACTTCAAGGCAGAGAAAAGCACACGTGGGGTTTCTTATGTTTAACTCTTGGTAAGTGATTCGATGTTGTTGCCATCAAGTCCAAAGGGGGAGATTGTTGGGATTATGATGCATGTGTTGTACTTGATGGCAACCCTCTCATAGAAGATCATCTCACCTGTATACATTCAGATGAACCTACAGAAGAAATATCAGACGTGACAGAGTGCATGGGTTACCGGACAGAAAAAAGGGATTAGATGACAGTTCACAAGTAAGCTTTACCATCAAGTCCAAAGGGGGAGATTGTTGGCATTATGGCTAAAGTGTTGTCCTTGATGGCAACCCATTCAGGTGATAGATCACAGTACTTCAAGTCAGCAGCAGAGATTGATGGTCAGCTATCAAATATTGAAGAAAATAAGGGGTACGCAGGTACACCTTATAGAAGGTGCGTACACGCAGGCCGGTGTTACATAAAGTGCGTACATACCCACAGTTATCCCATTCATGAGGTGCGTACCCCCCGTTCACTTACTTCAAGGAAGAGAAAAGCACACGTGGGGTTTCTTATGTTTAACTCTTGGTATTTAGCCGACGAAATTGTGTTATTATGGTTTTGGCCCGTGGTATTGATCCATGATTTGAGGAAGACCTTGCCTATATAAAGCAAAGGAGATCATTTGGCTTGAGTATGCTTTTCGGTTGAATATCTTAAGAAGCTAGATCTGAAATTCTAGTGATGGGTTATGAGAGATAGCTAGATCTAGATCAAGGAGAAACATGAGAACTACAAGTCAGATCTACTAATGCGTTGATATCTCCTCGGCGCATGTTCAGATCTGTAGATATGACAGTCTGGGTTATTCTTAAAGTCTTGAAATTATCTATATCTGCAGGTACGCAAGTACAGTGAAAGAAAAGTGCGGAGATACGCAGGCACAGAAGCGCTGCAGGTTGGTAGATACGCAGTCCCAGAAGCGCTACAGATGTGAAGGGGCACAGGCAGTTCATTGGACACAGAGCGCACGTACGCAGGAAGTTTGTGAGGCAGAGTGCACACGTACGCAGGGAAGAAGTTGGAAACAGTGCGTACTTATACGCAACTGTTATATGGGTGAAGCTGCGTACTTCTCATGAAATCTACTTAGCTATCCATGTTTATCATTGCTGTGTTCTCGGTTTTGAAGTGATGTCTGATTTCTGGTAATAAGTTCTGATAACAGTAGTGATTGATTAAATGTGTATACATTGATGGATGAATGGATTAAGTTCTTAATGACTCATCTTTATGTAATCTGATGGAATAGATCTGGTTAATGACTCACTTGTATATGTATTGATCTAGTGCTTGGGTAATTCAGAAGATTGTTTATGTGCTTCAATGTTGTTGTTGGGTCCAGTATGAAAATTGGATGAAACATGGCCTTTCAGATGATGTGTTGTGCTTCAGTGTATCCAGTATGAAAATTGATGAAACGTGGTACCTGGAGGAGAGAAGATTGTAGGCTGGTGCCTACGTACTAGTACTTAAGCTAGTACAAAAGCAAAGGGGAATCGTGCTAGTAAATGGATCGGCTAGTACAAGAGCAAAAGGGGTTGTAGCTCCCGTACTGGTATAAGACTGCACCAGTACAAATATTGTAAAAGGATTTTCTTATTAAGAAGAAGATTGAGATGACTTGCAGCAGGTGGTTTTCTCCCGCATTGGGTTTCCACCTTATATCATGGTGTTCATGTGTGTGCCTTATGTGTGATGATCTATTCTATGTTACTGCATCTGTTAACTGATAATATGGTTGATAATGTTCTAATGCACTCATTGAAGATCAATTAACTTAATCATAAGAAGTTGTGGAAGTAGCATATATGAATCTGGTTATGGAAATGAAAAAGTTTTATTAATGTGATAATACTGATTTACCCCCCCCCCCCCCTCTCAGTATTATTTCCAACATTCATGCAGTCAAGAATTTTCAATTCTACAAGTACATCATTGATGGTCAGAGGCAGTTATATTTTAAAAGGAGGTGAAGTGGTAGCTCAAAATTGTACGGGTGAAGAAGCTTATGACCTATTCTCCTATCTGGAAAATGTTGTCGACAAGGCCCATCATGAAAAGTCCTGGGAATATCATGAGTCTCATCCTCACACATCATCTAATTTTCTGATCAAAAATAGTTTGGAAGAGGTATCCATCCACCCTAAATACCAGACATTGTTGAACAATTTTTCTCTTCTCTCTTGGAGAAAGGTGACAGGGAAGCTTTCCCGTAGCAAGGAATTTGGAAATGTCTGCATATAAAGGGGAATACGTGGATTTTGAAAAGATATGCTCATCTTTGAAAGAGTTTTCAATATCCATATCATCAATAACATTAGTCATTCTAGAAAGAAAGCTTGCAACAACATTATCCTTCTTGGGTTTATCTACAATAGTAATATCAAATTCCTGGAGTAATAGTAATGACCCAGTAACCCTAGAATTATCAGTTGGATTACTCATTAAAAATAAAATAGTTGAGTGGTTAATATGCAAAAAGGTTTGGTAACCAATAATGTAATGACTAAATATGCTGACAACATGCATAACAAAAAGAAACTCCTTTTCCATGATAGTATAACTTACCTTTGTAGCGATCAAGTTCTTGTTGATATAATAGATGGAATAAGTTTTTTTGTCCTCCCATTGTCCCACACAACCCTAACAATTGTATAAGAAGAATTAGTAGAAACGTGAAATGACAGACTCCAGTTGGGTCCTTGAAAAATAGGAGCTACTATTACACATATTTGTAACCATGCAAAGGTGTGGTTACATTGTCAGTCCAAAAAAATATTTATCCTTTTTTAATAGGGAAAAAAATGGCAATGCAATCTTGGAATTTTTTTCAATAAGTTGCTTATAATAATCTACTTGCCCAAAAAAGATACATACCTCCTTCTACATATTAGGAATGGGAACTCTTAGAAATACCTCAACTTTTATGGATCAACTTGTATTCTTGCAATAGAGATACGATGACCTAAAATAATAGCTTCAAACATCATCATGTGACACTTATCAACAATGGGACTAAGGTGAGTTTGTATACAATTATCAAGTACATTTTCAATGTTATCAAAGGCTTCTTAGAACTCATCCCCATATGGTGAAAATTCATTCATAAATATTTCCTGATAGTCATTGACCATATCAACAAAAAATTTTAACACTAAATGCTGGAAGGCTGTAGGTGTATTACAAACTCCAAAAGCTATGACCCTTTACGAAAATGTACCCTAGGGAAAAGAGAATTTAGTTGTTTCTTGGTCCTTAAGAGTAATCTGAATTTGATTATAGCCATTAAATCCATCGAGGAAAGAGAAATATCTTTTAGCAGAGAGAATATATAGGGCCCGATCAATAAAGGGTAATGGAAAATGGTCCCTTTGAGTGGATTTGTTTGTCTCCCTACAATAGACTCTCCACTTCCCATTTTTCATAGGGAAAATAAGAGGTGGACATATCTATTGACTGTCAGAAATTGGAAAGATAAAAACTTTCTTTAAGAACTTTTGAAAATTTTCCTTAACAACACTTTTCAAGGCTAGATTCATTTTGTGTTGAGGATGCTAGACAAGATGAGATCCTTTCTTTAGATAAATATGATGAATGAAAAAAGTAGTATGAATGCCCTTCATTTCCTTATAATTCCACACATAGTATTTTTTATTATTTCTCAATAATTGCATTAATCTCTCTTTTTATGCAGGAGATAAATTAGGGTTAGTATTTAAGGTATTCCTAGGATCTATCTCCACTGGAAATCCCTTAAGACTAGGTGCCATAAATATTTATTCTCTAACAGGATCTTCAAGAGTCTCTTCCTCACTAGATGTTTTTATCAAAAAACTTAATAGTCGATATGTTGATGGTGTAAAAATAGAAGGGTCATTAACAAAGCAATTAATAGTATCATCCTTTGTCTTGTTTTTAAAATGCAACGTTTTTCCTATAGTGAACAATGGAGGTGCATTAGCTTCCTCTGGTTTAAACTTAGAACATAAAGGATTCTCACATTTCGAGCTTGGTTTAGCTAGAGGGTAAAGAAGAATATCTTTGGTAGTGTTACGATCAGCGATGGAAAAACACCTAGATTTACATCTAATAAAATCATCTATTATGCCCAAACATGGCCTGCCTAAAATCAAAGGATACCCCCCTAGGCATGTTTTAAGCTGTCACAGTACAATATACTAGATGCTACCAATAATCTACTAAATAATAACAACATCCAATATTCCTTCAAGTTGGATCTTAGACCTATCTACCAATTCTAAAATAGCGGGAATTGGACTCAATTTGTCAAGCTCAATTAGTTCAACAATTTCCCTAGTTATGATATTCATTCTCACTCCTATGTGAACCAGGATATTTAGAAGAGTTGTGAGTCTAGTATAAACAACTATTAGTGGGTTAACAGGGTATTCATATTTATTAGGTGTATTATCCCATAAAACCAATTTTGATAATTTTCCAATTACATGTACAATAGAGGGGTCCAATGGTTTTCTACTTAGATTTATGACACATAATTCTCTAATTACTTTAGCATAAATTGGAACATGTCATATTACCTGAAGTAAGGGAATCAAAACATGCAAGTTCTTCAACTCCTTCAAAAATTTGGATTTATACTTAGGAGTGTTTTTCACTTCAGTTAATCTTTTAGGAGAACATGGATGTAAAGAAGTATCATTACTAGCAGTTATTACAAGTATTATAGTCAAGGTAATATCTGATGTTATAGTGACATTAGAGATATCATTGGTTGTTATTGTGATGTTAGTAGTAGCACAAATTGTTACAAATTCATGGGTATCATCAATTGTTTCAACATTAGTCATAATATCAATTGTTATAGCATGTTGTTTTTCTAGAGATCCTTGAATTAAGTTTCATGTTCCTGATTGTAATTATATTTCATTGCATTCCACATATGAGATACAATATGTAGGGAGAATTAACATTTGAACTTGTTACATTTCCTTATTATTTGGATTAAGGTTAGGTTTTATTGGTATCTAGGGACATAATAGGGGACCACCCATAAGCATATTATAGGGAATTTATAACTATTATTGTTGCATTGGGATCTGAGTATGCCTTTGGTTAGGGAGAACAATCCCTCACTATGGATTAAGTCCTAAAGGAGAAGGCCACTAAGGCTAGGGCGTAGGGTACTGGACGAAAGGGGGATTAGGGGGCTGCCATGTCACTATTGGATATAGCGTTTTTTGTGGAATTTGCTAAGGAACATATATACCAAACCAAGAAGAGAAGGGCTCTTGCACCATACCTTATGGCTGAGGCTTACAGGGCTTCTTGGTTTGAATAAAATATGATTCTTCAATATTTTCCCCTCGCTCCTTATAAATTTCTTTCAATCTAAGAAATGAGGGAATTAGTTTGTAGAATTATCCTGCTCACATATATTGTAGCTATCAAGTGGGGAATTTCCTTAGAGGATGTTTCTTCCTCCATTGAGAGTAGAATATAGTCAGAAAATTTTCTACTTCAATCTATTTATGCTTCTCTCATGACACATCATGATGACAGGACAATAATCTCATAATGTAAGGTTTCAAATTCTCTAGCAGATTTGCAATTTCTAGTGATGTTGCTCTAGTATTGGATGACTTTAAAATGTTGGTAGAAGCACCATGTGGCATAGTCTCATTTCTTGCTGATCGTTTGGAACTTCTTCAACAAATTTTGAAATTTTCATCATAAGGTTCCTTAGATATATCTCCTTCCACCAAAATATTTAGCATGTCAAAGAATTCATCTTACATTCCTGTTATCAAAAATATTTTAATTATTTCCTTGTTTATATTGCTATGAAGAGATCTTTGTAAATTATACTAAAGGTGCTCAACATAATCTTCCAAAATTTCATCTAGTGTTTGAGTTATTCATAATAAATATCCCTTCTAATATTTGGAATGACAATAATCCTAATACTTTTATAAAAATGTCTTCTTCATCTAGTACTAGGAGGCAATAGAAGCCCCACTAATTCCCACAAACCATCTTAGTGTCGCTCCCTTTAGTGTGGTAGGGAACAATTTTAATTTTTGTTCGTCATTGGTATAATAATAATTCCTAGACAGTACACCAAACTCAAAGAGAAATGTATCAAGATGTTTAGTAATTGTGCCATGAAAATTAGGAAGTGTACAAAAAGGGATGTTCTTTAATGGCACCTATCATTGGATATTCTCAATGAGAACTCAAATGTGGTAACTGATCTCCCTGCCATTTCGTTCTATCTAAAAGCTTGAGGATTTTGTACAACTATTACATGTGGCTCCCTTAATGGAGGAGATTCATATATTTTTAATGGTGAGGGTTGATTAGTTTGTTCAACCTACTTAGGTTCCTCAAACTACTCATATTGTCTAGGTGGTACTAATGTTTTCTCAACACCCTCTATAACAAAATGTTGAGCAAGTTATTTCATAACACAGCCTAAATTTGGGATGCACTAATTAAATGTTCATTCTTTTAGACTTGATTCTAAATCACATTCATCCCTATCACCTTGTCCCTCTATTAAGCCTTGATATCCTCCCCTTACTGATATAAATGGACTAGAAAATATAGGGCTTATCTCTAAGATATAAGGTTCATAAAATTATACTTCCCTAATATGTGCACCCAACATAAATAACTAAATGGATGATGCAATATGTAATGCAGTCTTACCTGATCCTTTCTTGTTAGGTGTTACTCCACTAGTGGATGATTTAAATTCAAATTTTGAGATGATATCTTATATATAGGTTACTCTATCAAATTCCCGATTCTTCTTCTTTCTCACACTTCTTCTTCTACCTCGACAATTAGTTTCTTTGTGGGCACTATGTTTTATTCTTCACTATGCATGTAATGCAATCTTTTGTGCCCTAACTCCTCATGAGGCTAAGCCAACTTCAGTATGTTGAAGTAATGTCTAGGTCCTTATCTGTCATCTTACCACTTAGGAATGTCAAAGCTAGGAACATATCTACCACACTTTTAATCAATACATGAAAAAAAGCTAATCACACACATGCACCTCTAAAATCCCCCTTAGTAATGGAATGAAATATTGGGAAGATCAATTGTCATTTTAATTTAGAACAACCAATCTATCTCAAACATAAATTGTCAATCTAGGTAGAATTTTTGTTTCAAAGCTAGCGTGACAAGTAAATGAAAGAAAAATTGGCAACTTGTGTAAGGACATATCAAAACCATAGGTATCACTCTCAATCTTATTTTCACATAAATTTTCAATCTATATAGGCTTTTTGTTTCAAATCTAGTGTGAAAAATATATGCAAGAAAAATTGGAAACTTGTGGTAAGGAAATATAAAAACCATAAGTATCACTCTCAACACTCCATCACAATTTTCATTACCCTACAAATATTTCTCGAACTTTTAGAAAGGAAAGAAACACACGCTGCAAAATCAATCATTCTATCACATTATCACTCTTATTAAAAGAGAAAGAACACTCCTAGAAACCATTCAACATTCAACAATTGTTGAAACAACCATTCAATTAAATAAACAAATGAAAAAACTATAAGAGAAATCAAATAATCATCACACTAATTAAGGGACCAGTCCAGGACATATGTTGTTACACAATAATAAACACCACAATCCTCCAAGTATTTGAGGCATGAATAAAATATGTAACAATAATAAATCACACATAAATCATAGTTGAGAGGATAAACATATTGCTCCAATACCTATCTGACAAGTGATCCCTACTAAGAAGGAGGACCCTTCCCCCTTAGCAGGGTTTGGTGAATTTCACAACACATAAAATAATAAGGAAAGAGATATTGAAACATGAATGGTAGAGAGTTTCATTAATGAAAGTTGCAGTACTAGATTACAATGTCGATACTCAGAGGACTATCTATGCATGCCTTACGGGAAAAGAGTACATCCTTTTATAATATCATATTACATTACAATCCTATTTTCAAAAGGAAGGATCATCATGAGAATCTCCTCATTCTCATGTGATCCAAATCAAGAGGACACACTAATTATCTTATAACAAATTATCTTAGTTGAAACAAATTTGTAACAACTTTTCTAATTATAATGAAATATCAATTGGGAGATCCTAAATATTTCATCTAAGTCAATTGTGTTATCCATGAATGTCTCTTTTCAATCAATCAAGCTAGCTTTGACCCAATGTTTATCCCAATTGATATTTGATACTAAGCATAGGAAAACAAAGTATAAAAAAAAACCTTATTTTTGTGATAGTAGTGTCACTAGATTATTTGTTCCATCTTTAGTGAGGCAAAAATATGAAGATATAGTCCTTTAACAACATCTCAACAACTCATATAACCTAAAACAATACTTCATCTATTTATTAATAAAATACGCTAAAGAAATTAGCTTTTATGTCAAAATACAACAAAAACTAGATAATAGAGATGACATACAAAAGGAAACATAATTTATTCAATAGTGACTAATGAAGTGATAGGGCATGGATTTTAAAGTCAAAATGGTAGGAAAAGGTAGGGAAAATAGATGCAAAATAATGAGAATTAAGCATCCCAACAATCACATTCAACACTATTTTTGAATATCAAATTATTTTTCCCCTTATTTTCACCCTTCAATCATGCCTTGATCAATATTTTCTTTATGAAATAGACACTCACACTATTTGTGCAAGAGATTAAGATCTTGTATTGATTAATAAGGAGATACTAGCTCTAATTTCAGAATTTCTACCATAAATGTTAAAAATACTATACCATAAAGTATAAAACATCAAACATTTCTAAATAAAAATCTAATAATCGAAGTTGGAACCCCAACAAATGACTGGGTTTTGAATCCAAACATGAACAAATGGGTCCTCCTTTTAGTTCTATCACAAAGTAAAGGGTTGTATGAGAACATTGCTAAGTTGTTTCAACTTTTTTTTTTGTATAAAAAATGTAAAAAAGACTACTATTTTAACCTTATTACTATTTTCAATTTTATTTAAAAAAAATACAATAGAGAGTTGTGTTTTTTATGATTATAGACTTAGTTTTATAGCTAGGAGAACAACAATGTAAAGATGTAATCAATAGTAACTTTTCTTGTCATCCTAAAATAATTCATTCTTGATGAACTAACAACACACTCGACTAGTGGTATTATTTAAGAAAACAAAGGAAATATTACAATCATATGAGAATATTAATATTAGTTATTATGAACAACAAAAAAATAAAACATATGCATATGTTAATCATAAGGAAAGATACCACCAAAAAAAT
The DNA here is from genome assembly GCA_000404065.3 of Pinus taeda. Classification (NCBI taxonomy): domain Eukaryota; kingdom Viridiplantae; phylum Streptophyta; class Pinopsida; order Pinales; family Pinaceae; genus Pinus; species Pinus taeda. The sequence goes on along the minus strand of APFE030818606.1, from coordinate 81,434 downwards.
ATATACACATACACACAAGTATGGGAGCATGGATACTTAGAGTGGGCCCTCCTCTGGGATTGCATTGCCACTATGTTACTCATCCATGCTATAGTTGAAGACTTAGATTGAAAAGAGATATATTTTTGTATCAAAGTGATTTTTTCCATTATATATGCCAAGAAAACTACTCATTCTATGTTTAGTAATAGGTCTTAAAATATGTATATTTGAGCTAAGATAAATGATAGAAACAAATAAAATAGAAATATAAATTTTGTTGTCAATATCTTGACTCTATTTAGAACAAAATTGAATCCACCATTCACCACAACATGTGTTTAGCAATCAGTTTTCTCAGCCTCAAAATATTGTACAAGAACAAATATGAAGGGTTCTAGATACTCTTGGGTTCCTTGAGCATCAATGACAAGAAATATTGGATGCACATGATTCCATAGTAATTGAGAGGCAAGGTTGGAACTCAACTAGTCTCGATGATGCTAGTGGAAATTTTCTAAAATAGGGTAGCAATATTCTTCTTGTCCATTGAAAAATTGGTTTAAAGAAGCAATGCAAATCCTATAAATACCTTTAAACAAGTCCATTCTAAAATAACCATGTACTCAATTATAATCCAACATTAATTTACAAAAAAGATACATACCAAAATAACCATTTTTTCATTAGCTATAGATAGAATTACTAAGCGTTATCTTTTTGAAGTTCACGGGCCAAAATAAGAAAGAAATAGGGAGGGAATGAAGGCTAGTATAAAATGGAAAAGGTAGTTTACAGGTTTAATAAGTACCATTTATGGAGGTTGATATATCCTTCCTTTCCAAAATGTTTGCATGCCCAACGCAACCTATCAATGTTCATAAGGAAATCGACCATGTAAGTCAACCCAATTATAGTGTGGATAGCCAAATTACTCTAATGTGTAAAATACCAGACACCTTTGTTCCTATGTCCAATGGTCATTCTCTAAAACATATTATGATTTTGTAATGACATTGTAACCTTTTGTGGACCACCATATCAATAGGAAATGAAAACGCAATTCTATCCATCATATGCCAATATTCTGAAGGGAGATGGCATAAAACTCTTCCCTTTCCATTACCATGTTAAATAAGGAATAGGCCATTGGGCCCTTCTATGTCAAGTAGACAAGTGTTTCAATCCACTTGTCATGAGTGTCAACCAATGCCTGAATGACATAGTATCATAGATAATCTCATAATATGCAAATTCTATTGACATTTTCTTTTGCTTAATAATGGTTGCATTCAAAGGATTGGAAATCAATTTGAAAGGGTATTATTGAATAATTGAAGGTATAGTCTATTCATATTAGACAATGATGTTGAAGGTAACTTATATATTTTTATAGAATCTAGATGCCTCTTCCCATAAAGCCTTATTGTAAAAAAAATAAGGAAATTCCCTCAACTAGATGTCGCTAAATAAAGTGTCAGGGTTTCATTTGCTATTATTTCTAAGAAAAAATTAAATTATTATAACTCACACAAAGGTCCAAGTCATGCTAAGAGGTAGTAGAAAATGCCTCCAAAATTGATCACGAGTAATCATCTTATAAGCCTTACCTAATACTATATATTGAACTCTTTATTTAATCCACCTTTTTTTAGGAAAACCTTGTATAATATAGAAATAAGTTTACAAATAAACCCTTGGATTTTAAAATCTTAGGTCTTCTAGAGTTGATTTTGATACCTAGTCAATTGTTCTTCGTAATGTTTGATTATATTCTTCCATTCGCTTATGAAATTATTTTTGCTTCAGGTTTTGAACGCTTGCATGTCAAACCATTTATAAACAGTATTGACATAAAAGATATCGTCTTTACTTATTCGACTAAGCAAGTAAATCTTCCATCGTAAAAATTCATAAGTGTTTCGTGCGATATCATCCATGATCATGTTGATCAATTTTTGAAAAAAGGTGATAATACTATCGGTTTTAGTAATAGGGAGGTCCATTGCCTCCTAGATTCATTCATGGTTTAATTCATATGACACTTCCTTAAGCTCCTCTCCGGAGATCCTATCCTCATCATATATATTTTCTTATTTTTTATTCCTCTAGTGCCAATGTTGTCTATCATTTTTGTTGGGTGTGTGTTATATTCTTTGCACCAATAGTCACACACACGGGGGGCTAATGGGGGGGGTGCAAGCCACCTATTGGGGGGTTTAAGGGGGGTTATACCCCCCCATATGAGAATTGAGGCAACACCCCAAGAAATGTTTTTGGACCCTATATTATGTGGACTGACCTAACTATGGTTTTGTGCATGGGTTTTGCACATAGTTTTGGGCATGATGGTTTTCTTCCCATGGTATTTTGTAGATCCGGTCAAGAAAGCTACGATTGAGTTTTAATCTAGGAATAATGGATTGGGGTTTAGGAATGTTTTGGCATGTATATATATGTATTGTAACATTCAAAGGAATATAATGAAAAATCAATCTCGTAGTCCCGCTTTGAGGATCAAGGGGAAATCTCTGTGGATTTTTTTTTTATATTCTCATCATTGTTTATTTTCTATTTTTTAGAATTCGTATATAGGTAATTTCTATAGGGGGTTAAAACCAGCATTCAGTATTAGTGCCAAGTTTTGGCTTCAAGGGGATGTCTTTTCTAGTGAGGGGTTTGGCTCAGGCCTGTGGAAGACCATGTTCAATGGGAGATATGTGGGATCAATTCTTGCGGTGAAAGAAGATGGCGAACAATGGAAATATAGATATTGAGAAAGTTAATGGTCAGAGTTTTGAGTTGTGGAGACTCAAGATGGAGGATATGTTGGTGGATAAATATATGGGGATTGCAGTAGATCCAGGTACTAAACCAATGACAATATAAGATGAAGATTGGGTGAAGTTAGATCAGAAAAAAGAGAGCACAATATGGTTATGCATCTTAGTTTCAGTATTTTTGAATGTATCAGGGAAATCTATGGCGAAGTCTTTGTGGGACAATTTAGGGACTTTATACGAATGTAAGTCTCTGGTGAACAAACTCTTCCTATGGAAAAAGCAATATAACCTGAGGATGAAGGATGGAGACTCAGTGACATATCATATGAACACCTTTAATACTATGGAAAGCCAACTACTATATATTGACATTAAAATTTTAGATGAAGGTAAGTGCATCAGTTTAATGTGTTCTCTACCATATTCATGGGATAGTCTGGTTGTTGCAATAGGTAGCAATACAATTACCTTGAATTTTAATGAATAGTATCATCCTTCCTATCAAAGGATATGAGACAAAAAAATATGGAGGGTTTGAATAAATATTCCTTGTCTGTATGAGAACAGTCCCAAAATAGAAACAAAAATGAGTCCTCGAGTGGGAGATTTAAATCTAGAGGAAGATATAAATCTCTAGGAAACCTGTAGAGGTGTGCTAGAAATGCGAAAAGGAAGGGCACCTCAAAAAGGAATGTAGATCTAAAGTTCCTAAGAAATGAAAGGGATATAATGATGATCCTTCTATAGAGGCAAAACCCACCTCATATGAATTTAGTGATGTGTTCTTGGCTTCTTCTTCAAGTACGCACATAGATAATGAGGCATGGTTAATTGACTTAGGTGCATCCTTTTACTTCACTCCCCATAGGGAGTGGTTATGAAAGTATGAGAAATATGATGGTGGTGATATCCTCTTAGGGGATGATAAGAAGGTTAGAATCATATGATGTGGAAATGTCAAGCTGTAGTTGCAAGGTGGAAGGATTAGAACACTTTTAGCTGTTTTGTATATTCCTACATTTGCTAGAAATATGATTTTTGTAAGCAAGATGGATGATGCAGGTGTAAAAACAGTGTTCAAGAAAGATACCTGCAAGATGGTTCGGGGATCACTGGTATTAATGTGAGGAGTTTGGATTGGAACCATGTACAACATTCTAGGTAGCATTGTTATTGATTGGTGTAATAGTTCCATGGTTCCTGAAAGTGGAGCAGAAAATCTAGTGGTCTCTAATGAAAATACCATGCTATGGCATCAAAGGCTTGGACATATTAGAGAGAAGTACCTTCAAATAATTCACTGGAATAGTATGGTAGAAGGTATTTCTATTTTCTCTCTATATTTCAATTTCTATGAACATTATGTATGTGGGAAGTGGGAATCGAGAGATTTTCCCCTTTGGTTTTGTAAGGGCGAAAGGGATATTAGAACTCATGCAGAATGATGTGTTTGGACCTGTTTTGGTTCCATCACTGGGTAAGTCTATGTACTATGTATCATTTATAGATGACTTCTTAAGAAATACATGGATATATTTCCTTAGGAAGAAAACTAAAAGTCTTTAACAAGTTTAAAGAATTTAAGGCTTTGGTGGAAAACTAGACAGAGAAGAGGATAAATATGTTGCAAGAAAATAATGGTGGAGAGTTCTGCAGGAAGAAATTTGAAGAGTTCTATAAGAATTTTTATATAGCATGGTAGAAGACTACTCCATACACACCTCAGCAAAATGGAGTTACAAAAAGAATGAACCTGGTGTTGATGGAAAAGGAAACAAGCATCCTTAGTGGTGTCAGGTTAGGACAGGAATTTTGGGTAGAGGCAATGGAGACTACATTTTACCAGGTTAATAGATCACCTTCATCATTGTTGGAGGATAAGACTCCACATGAGTTATGGACTAGTAAGAAACCCTCTCTTTCACATCTGAGGGTATTTGGTTGTGATGAATATGTACATGTACCAGAGGAGAAAATAACCAAGTTGGATCATAAATATTAAAGGTGTATCTTTATTCGGTATAAGGATGGTTTCAAAGGTTATAATATTTGGAACCCAAAAACAAGGAAGGTTGTGTACAACTGAGATGTGGTATTTAGAGAGGTGAAATATTTTATTAAACATGAATTCCTACCAAAGGAACCTGAGAATATAGAGTTTGAGCTACAGGAGGAAGAACCAAAATCTATAACAGAACAATAATTATAAGATGAAGAGCCACAAACTCTAGCTCTGAGAAGATCAATTCAAGAAAGAAGGCAACCAGAAAGGTGTAATCCATCTGCTTTTTGCTCAAATTGTTCTTTATCTATTATTGACAATGATCCCAGAACTTTCAAAGATGCAGTAGACTTAGAGGTTGGAAAACTCTGGAAAGAGGCCATGTTTGATGAAATGGCATCTTTGGACAGAAATGAGGCTTGGGATCTAGTGTAGTTTCTTCCTGGAAGGAAAACCATTGGAAGAAAATGGGTGTTTTAGAAGAATATGAATGCAGAAGGCAAGGTGGAGAAATAAAAAGCTCAGTTGGTATCATAAGGTTATTCCCAATTGATTTTAGTGATACTTTTTCTCCTATTGCGAAGGTAGCTTCTATTAGATTACTTTTATCTATTGTAGCTTCTTTTGATTTTTGCATAGAACAGATGGATGTGAAGACAAAATTTCTTCATGAGGATCTAAAATATGAGATCTACATGAAGTAACCTGAAAGCTTTACGGTGAAGGGTAAGAAATAACTAGTATGCTGGTTAAAAACTTCTTTGTACGGGTTAAAACAATCACCAAGGATGTGGTATCGGAAATTTGATATATATATATGGGGACTTAGCTTCATGAGAAGCAAATGAGACCAGTATGAGTATTTTAAATTAATTTTTCACCATGCTATTTATTTGGTCTTGTATGTGGATGATATGTTGCTGATTGGAAATAACAAAGAAATTATCTAGGATTTGAAGACCCAATTGTCCTCCAAATTCAACATGAAGGATCCTAGTGCTACAAACTATATTTTGGGCATTAAAATTAAATGAGATTGAGGAAGGGCGAAGCTCTGGTTAAACTAGTGGAAGTATGTAAAGCCAATATTGCAGAGGTTTAATATGCAGGATAGTAAACTGGTGAGGGTTCCTATTCCTATAGGTGTAAAGTTATACATTGAATAATGTCCCAAGACATAAGAAAAGGAAGAGGACACGCCCCATGTTGTATATGAAATTTAAATCAGTATGCTAATGTATGCAATTGTCTGTACTAGACTAGACATTGCACATGTACTGGGCGTATTGAGGAGGTTTATGTCAAAACCAACAAAGGATCATTGGACAACAATGAAGCAGATTTTTAGGTATTTGCATGGCACTAGTGATTATGGTCTATGCTACCAAGGAAGACCAAGATTAGATAGAGTTTTGGACATCCATGGCTTTGTTAATGCAGATTAGGCTGGAGATTTGAATCAAAGAAGATATAAACCTGTGAAGAAGTTTGGTTGCATAGAGCGTGTTCAAGTATGGGGTTAGTACATTGAGTTATAAGGATAAAATGTCACAACCAAAGTGAAATTTTCTTGGCAAAGAACCATTATTGTCATTCAAATAAAAATCACATTGATGTTCACTATCACTTTGTGAGGGATATGGTTGAGGATGAAAAGTTATTACTGCTAAAGGTGGACACTTTGAAGAATGTTGCAGATGCATTGACAATGTCTATGAGCACTGAGAAGTTTTCTTTGTGTATATAAACAATGGGCATTGGAGGGATATAACAATGACTAAGATCTCTTGTTACTCCATGTGTGCAAAAGAAAACAACGTGGGAGAACGTTGGGTGTGTGTTATATTCTTTCCATGACTAGTTGCACATGCGGGGGGCTCACAAGGCGGCTGGAAGCCCCCCTTGTTCATTGTGTCAGGTGCAAATGGAGGGTCACAGTGTTGGGTTGTGTTATATTCTTTCCATGACTAGCTCACATAGTTAACCAGGGGCTTAGAAGGGAGGCGGATCGCCCCTTCGCTACACCGATTGTGTAGCAGTGGGAGTCACAGGGGGTTTGAGGGGTGCAGGTAACTCCACTCTATGGGGTCTAAGGTAGCACCCTAGAAAATTTTGTTTTTGGACCATATATTAGGTTGGGAAGACCTACCTATGGTTTTATGCATGATTTCTAGCACATGGTTTTGTACGTGATGGCTTTCGGTCCATTGTATTCGATGCTTCGACAAGTATAAATATGTATTGTAACATTGAAAGGAACATAATGAAAAATAAAGCAGGTAGTCCCAGTTTTGGGATGCAGGGGAAAATCTCTATGTATATGTGTTTTATGTGTTATTCTCTCGTATTGTTTATTTTCTATGTTTTAGAATTCATATGCAGGTAATTTTTGTACAAGGTTAAAACCTACTTTTGGTACCATAGTTGTTTTGGCTTTAAGGGGACACCTTTGTTGCTGAGGGGTTTCACTCGAGCCTATGGTAGGCCTTGTTCAGTGGGAGATCTATCAGATTAATTCTAGTGCTGAAAGAAGATGGTGAATAATGGAAATATAGATATCGAGAAATTTAATGGTTAGAGATTTGAGTTGTGGAAACTCAAGATGGAGGATCTATTGGTGGATAAATATTAGTGGATCACGGTAGATCCGGTTACTAAACCAACGAGAGTGGTCGATGAAGAATGGAAGAAGTTAGGTTAGAAGGCAAAGAGCACAATACGATTGCGTGTCTCAGATTCAGTATTACTGAATGTATCAGGGGAAGCTATAGCTAAGGCTTTGTAGGACAAGTTAAGGACTTTGTACCAATCTAAGCCTCTAGTGAATAAACTATTCCTACAAAAAAATCTGTATAATCTAAGGATGAAAGATGGAGACTCGGTGACAGAGCATCTGAATGCATTTAATACTGTGGTAAGTCAGCTATTATCTGTTGATATTAAAATTTCAGATGAAGGTAAGTGCATCAGTTTGTTGTGTTCTCTACCATATTCATGGGATAGTCTGGTTATTGCAATAGGTAGCAATACAACTACCTTGCAGTTGGATGAAATAGTCTCATCCTTGTTGACGAAGTAGATGAGATGGAAACATATGGAGAGCCAGAATGGTGATGCCTTGTCTGTACGAGGACAGTCCCAGAACAGAAACAAAAACAAGTCATTGAGTGGGAGATCTAAATCTCTAGGTAAACCTGTAAAGGTGGTGTGCTAGAAATGTAAAAAGGAAGTGCACTACAAAAGGGACTGTAAATCTAAAGCTCCTGATAAAGGAAAGGGATCTGATGATGCTCCTTCTGTAGAGGCAAAAACCACCTTAGATGAAGGTGGGGATGTTTCCTTGGCTTCTTCAAGTACACATGTAGATCATGAGGCATGGTTGATTGACTCAGGTGCATCCTTTCACTTCACTCCCCATAGAGAGTGGTTTTGCAAGTATGAGAAACATGATGGTGGTGATTTCTTCTTGGCAGATCACAGGAAGGCTAGAATCTTTGGTCGTGGAAAAGTAAAGTTGAAGTTGCAAGGTGGAAGGGTTAGAACACTTCCTCCAAAAACCAGAAATCTGGTTTCTGTAAGAAAGTTGGATGATGCAAGTTTAAAAACAACGTTCAAGAAGGATACCTGCAAGATGGTTCGCGGGGCACTGGTATTGATGCGGGGAGTTCAAATTGGAACTCTGTAGAAGCTACATGGTAGTACTATTGTTGATGGGTGTAACAGTTCCGTGGTTCTTTGATGTGGGGAGTTCAAATTGGAAGTCTGTAGAAGCTACATGGTAGTACTATTGTTGATGGGTGTAACAGTTTCGTGGTTCCTGAAAGTGGAGTAGAAAATATAGTGGTATGTGGAGAGAAGACCATGTTTTGGCATCAAAGGCTTGGACATATTGGAGATAAGGGCTTCCGAATACTTCATGGTGAAGGTATGGTACAAGGTATGCGTAATAGCTCTTTGGATTTTGATTTCTGTGAAAATTGTGTATATGGGAAGCATAATTGGGTGAGTTTCCCCTTCGGTGGTAAGCGAGCAAAACATATATTAGAGCTTGTGCACAGTGATGTGTTTATATCTGTGAAGATTCCATCACTGGGTAAGTCTGTGTACTATGTATCATTTATAGATGACTTCTCAAGGAATACATGGATATATTTCCTTAAGAAGAAATGTGAAGTCTTTGATAGGTTTAAGGAATTTAAGGCTCTGGTGGAAAACCAGACAGAGAAGAAGATAAAGGTTCTGAGCACAGATAACGGTGGAGAGTTTTTTAGTAAGGAATTTAAAGAATTTTGTCAGAAGTGTGGTATAGCATGGCAAAAGTTTACTCCATATACACTTGAGAAAAATGGAGCTACATAAAGAATGAACAAGACGTTGATGGAAAGGGGAATAAGCATGCTCAGTGGTGCTAGGTTAGGACAAGAATTATGGGTAGAGGCAGTTGAGACATCATGTTACCTGGTCAATAGATCACCTTCATTAGCATCGGAGGATAAGACTCCACAAGAGGTATGGACTGGTCAGAAACCCTTTCTTTGATATCTGAGGGTATTTGGATGTGATGCATATGTACATCTTTCAAAGGAGAAAAGAACCAAGTTGGATAGTAAATCTGAAAAGTGCATATTTATTGGGTATAAGGATGGTTTAAATGGTTATAAGATTTGGAGCCCAACAACAAGGAAGGTTGTGTACAGCCGACATGTGGTGTTCAGAGAGGTGAAAGATGTTATTAAACATGAAGCCAAACCAAAGAAACTTGAGAAGATAGAGTTTGAGCTTAAGGAGGAAGAATCAGACTCTAAAGTAGAGGAGGAATCTGAAGATGAAGAGCCACAAAATCTGTGTGTGAGAAGATCAATTCGAGAAAGAAGGTAGCCAGAAAGGTATAGTCCTTCTACTTTCTGTTCAAATTTTGATTTATCTATTACTGATGATGATCATAGAACTGTGAAGGAAGTAGTAGATTCAGAGCATGGAAAACTTTGGAAAGAGGCCATGGTTGATGAAATGTCATCTTTGCACAAAAATGAGGCTTGGGATCTAGTGGAGTTGCTGGCTAGAAGGACACCCATTGGAAGCAAACGGGTGTTCAAGATGAAGAAAAATGTAGAAGGAAAGGTGGAGAAATACAAAGCTCGGTTGGTAGAAAAAGGTTATTCCCAGGTGACGGGAATTGATTTTGGTGATATTTTTTCTCCTATCACCAAGGTAACTTCTATTAGATTATTGTTATTCGTTGCTATTTCTTTTGATTACTAGGTAGAATAGATGGATGTGAAGATAGCATTTATTCACAGGGATTTAGAAGAGGAGATCTACATGAAGAAACTTGAAGGCTTTGTGGTGAAGGGTAAGGAAGAACTGGTATGCAAGTGAAAGAAGTCTCTGTATGTTTTAAAATAGTCATCAAGGATGTGGTATCAAAAAATTGATACAATTATACAAGGAATTGTCTTCACAAGAAGCAAATTAAATCACTGTGTGTATTTTAAATTAATTGGTGATTGTGTTATCTATCTAGTCTTGTATGTGGATTATATGTTGCTTGTTGGAAATGACAAATAAATTATCCACGATTTGAAGACCCATTTGTCCTCCAAATTTGACATGAAATATCTTGGTGCTGCAAACTATATTTTGGGCATGGAAATTAAAAGAGAAGAGACAAAGAGTAAGCTCTGGTAAACTAGACAAAGTATGTCGAGACAATATTGCAGAGGTTTAATCTACAGGATAGTAAATTGGTGAAGGTTCCTATTCTTGTAGGTGTAAAGTTATCTGTTGAACAATTTCCCAAGATACAAGAAGAGGAAGAGGACATGTCCCGTGTTTCATATTCAAGTGTAGTCAGTGGCCTGATGTATGTGATGGTCTATACTAGACCAGACATTGCACATGCAGTGGAAGTATTGAGCATGTTTATGTCAAAAGCAGGGAAGGAGCACTAGACAACAGTGAAGCAGGTTTTCAGGTGAAGCGGAATACATGGCAGCCACTTATGCAAGCAAGGAAGAAGTTTGGTTCCAAAGATTGTGTTCAAGTATGGACTTAGTACAGGGAACTATAAGGATAGACTGTGATAACCAAAGTGCAATTTTCCTGGCAAAGAACCCTACATATCATTCAAAGACAAAGCACATTGATGTTTAGTATCACTTTGTGAGGGATATGATAGAAGACAAAAAGGTGTTGCTGGTAAAGGTGGACACTTTGAAGAATATTGCAGATGCATTGACAAAATATGTGAGCTCTAAGAAGTTCTCTTAGTGTAGAGAAACAATGGGCATGGTAGGGCTGGATAAATGACTAAGCTCTCTTGTGGCCCCCTGTGGAAAGAAAACAACAAGTGAGAGAATGTTGGGTTGTGCTATATTCTTTCCATGACTAGCCCACATAGTTAACCGAGGGGTTAGAAGGGGGGCAGCGTCCCCCCTTCGGTGCACCGATTACATAGCGGGGGGAGTCATAGGGGGTTTGAGGGGTGTAGGTAACCCCACTCTATGGGGTCTGAGGCAGCGCCCTCAGGAAATTTTGTTTTTTGACCCTATATTATGTTGGGTGGACCTACCTATGGCTTTGTGCATGATTTTTCGTACATGGTTTTGGATGCGATGGTTTTCAGTCCATTGTATTGGATGCTTTGGCATGTATTTATATGTATTGTAACAACTAAAGGAACATAATGAAAAATCAAGCTTGTACTCCCGGTTTTGGGATCTAGGGGAAAATATCTGTGTATATGTGTTTTATGTGTTATGCTCTTGCATTGTTTATTTTCTGTGTTTTAGAATTCATATGCAGGTAATTTTTTATGGGGTTAAAACCTACACATAGAGGGGGTGCATTTCCCCCTATCGCCGAGTTTCAAGGGGACAATATCCCCCTTGCATGAGGTCTGAGATAGTGCCCCCAGGAAATTTTTTTGGACCCTATATAAGGTGGGTAGACCTACCCATGGTTTTGTGCATGGGTTTTGCACATGGTTTTGGGCATGATGGTTTTTTTCCCATGGTATTTTGTATATCCATTAAAGGGAACTAAGATTATGTTCTAATCCAGGTTTAGTGGATTGGTGTTGATGAATGCTTTGGCATGTATAGATATATCTATATCATATCTATATCTATATCTATATCTATAATATATATTATATATATATATAATATATATATAATATCATATTGTATATAATATATATAGTAACATTGAAAGGAATATAATGAAAAATCAATTCGGTAGTCTCGGTTTTGGGATCCTAGGGAAATCTTTGTGTATTTGTTTTATATTCTTAGCATTGTTTATTTTCTATTTTTTAGAATTCGTATGCATGTAATTTTTCTACATGGTTAAAGCCTACAATTTTGTCATCAAACTTGTGGTTTCCTTCCTGAGATGGTTGTGTTAAGAGCTTATTTTGGTTAGCAATTTGTTTCTTGGCCTCTCTTAGATGATTTTTAACCTTTTTATTTCTAATATTAAGCTTCATTTTAAGTTTTTCTCGTTTAGTGTATGTAGACTTATGATGGAATTCAAATTTAGATGGAACATAATACATAACATTTTCTTATCTTGGAATAATATTTGAAACACTTGCCTTTCCTCGGTCCTTGAATTTAAGGTCCCAATTCTTGTGGCATTTCCTCATTTTTATTCTCATCCATATTAACATGTTCACTCTAGAATGAGGATGAATCTATTTCAATATCTAGTGGCTTGTTTCTCATTTCCCAATAATTGTAATTTGTGGAGTTGTCTCAACTTCTATAGGAGTCATATCTCACCTCTATTGTGACCAAATCCTATTCTTGGTGATGCTTTCACAATAGTCATGATCAAGTATGAGGGTTCACTTCATGTTTGTGAGGCTATATAAAAAAAGGTTTTAACCTCCATTTCAAACTTTTGAGTCAACAATTAGCATGACATAAATGCCTTCCATTTTCATCCTCTTTATTGTAATTTTCCAACCACATGGATTTCAATCAATGCCACTTCTAGATATTGCAATAATGTTTTTTAAATAAAAAAATCAGCCTTATGATAGTCGCCAAAGAATACTCATTGCTCTTATGGTTGACATTATTATGGCTAATAACGTCGAGAATATAACAAATTCGTCACAAAAAATTCTTGTTGTTGACCTATTGATGCTAAATTTTTTGCTGCTCTTTGAACTCATATTCCCGGAGTGTCGGTAGATAAATACCAAAAAGGTTGAGCTTACGATGACAAGTTTCATCAAAGTAAGCGTACTTTTAGTAGTAGACTGACTATATCGATCCTTCTTTATGTGACACCATAACAATCCTCTTTTTGTTGGTATTTCAATGATGTATTAATCATCCTTTCATGGATGTAATAATGCATTGTATGTAGCATAACTATGACAAATTTGGAAAGCTATGATAATGCAACTCCATCATGTTCCACATTTAGTAAAACCCACTTTTGTCATTACAAAGACGAAATTTCATCACAATAGAGACAAAAGTCCATGAAAAGATGGCTTAATTTTTATGAGTGGTAGATGAAAGTGAGATTTACATTTGAGAAAATATACCAATTTAAACTAAAAAAATAGTTTAAAAGAACATTTGGAATAAAACAAAACAAATATAATATTATACTGATAGATATCTAGTAGCTTAATGCAAAAAATATTACTCAAATGTAATATTCAACTATAAATCTATCTCCTTTTCAGCCTACAAGGTAGCTTACCAGTGATTAAAATAATCATTAATTATTATAATATAACAATAGTGTTGGGAAAAGATAATTATACCTACCAATACCTACCAATCAAAGGATAAATAAGAACTGAATTATCTCTTTATTAAGTATCCAAGAAAAGGTAGTACTCAATAATGGTTATGTTGTAGCAGCTACAGCCACCCTCCAAAATTTTTCCTATGCTTCGTTTTGGAGCCTCCCTCCTTAAGCACAACAACTCATCTTGCGCTGGCCCAAGCACTTGTGCTTTGATTGAGTTTTATCTTTTGCATTTTGGCTTGTGTTTTTCTTACTTGCTTTACTTTCTAATCCACAATTCGATCTCTTGACTTGGTTTCAACCCAGTTTTTGGCTTGCCTTAGTGAACCACACAATCCTTGAGGGAAACCAACCTTGCTCTCGGGAATTTAATAGTCCAAGCTAGCAGTGAGCCTTCATCTCCATAATTGTGTAGATCCAGTTGACAACTAGCCTTCAGTTGGGAAACTACATAGAGCATGAGAGGCATCCAAGAGTTACTCAGCCCAAAATTTTCTCGATGGATAAGCCAAAGGGTTGCACAATCCTTCCCAGAACTACCTAATCTCTCTGGGAAATGCATGGAGGATTTTCCAGAAAAATAAAAAAGCGTTTGTGGTGCAGGTAAATTCTTAGTGCAGATACAAACAATTCCTCTAACATGAGAGAGCGAGTCTAGCCATGAACAAACAATATATGGAAAACTTCCTTAAACTATAACGCTTGGTGATGATCCTACTTCCTTACTCCAACTACTTTTCATTTCCTTCCTTTGAATACCTGAAACAAGCAAAAAGACAACAAAAACAAACATGATAGCATACAAATTGCATTCATCCTACTTAATAGGTCAAGAAACACTAGGCCATCAGATTTAAGATAACACTTCAATGTAGAAAATCAATAAATAGTTGTATTCATATAAGTTTAGAAAGAGATTACAAGCAATGCCTTTATGTTGTTGGTCTCCTCTAACGTATCCGGGTTCCCACACTTCTACTAGCATCTCATGGATAGCCCCAAAAATGGAAGTTTTAAGGCTTCTTCCCTTTAGTCTCAAACCAAACAAAAGACACTATTCTCCCTCAAACATAAACTAGAGAGCTACAAGCTATAGATGTCTTACTCATTATTCAAGCTCCAAAAATATTAAGACTAAAAACTAGTCTAGCTTGTAAAAGGAGGGGTTTATATAGCTTGGATGGATGGGAGATGGTTCCTCTTATCATGGGAGAAGGACTTATCTCTTGGATTGGTTCCATACTAATAGGGGAAAGGAGCCAAAACTAACTTCCCCGGCCCCATCGAGCCCATCTATTTACCAGACTTTTGTTACGAAGCACCTAGACCTGAAAGTTTCGAATCCATATTTAAAAAACTTGCCAAAAAAGGATCGACGTGGCTGATAAACCACTTAGCAACATCATAAGTCGCTAGTTCTAGTTTTAATCTAAAAAGCGGTGCGAGGGGGAAAGTGGTCATTAGCATCGGCCTTGTAAACTATGGTAAAAGAAAGATTCTTGGGAAATGATGGAAAAGGGAATTACTCTGCTCATGAAGATGGACATAATGGGAGCTTCTTCAAGCTGGGAAAGAATGTAGGGTTTATTGCAGAGGTCCTCCAAGGTCATGGAACGGGGAGTAAAGGGATAGTGACAAAATGTTGTGTAACAGATGCCCCCTAAATCGTGAAGGCAGAACTAGAGTGGGGTGAAAACATTTACAAGTAGATGCAGGGAACTGTTGTCCATCGTCGAAAAACCTGTAAGCAAGCATACATGTATATATCTGAAATATGATAGGCATGCCTAATAAAAATGAAAGGTATATAACAATACATGAATCCATGGTATAGGCACAACTATCCATTAAGGAAAAGATCATGTGCATGGATCCTCGGCATGGATCCAACTTGAGGGATCATATGAAATAGATCCATGGCATGGGCGTAGCCATTCGTATAAAGAATCATGTATATAACCATGAATGAGTCATTACTCCATGAAACTTGGACTTTTGTAATCTAAGCCCAGGGTTTTTTGCTCCAACATGACCCAATAAAAGTACGAATTCTAACATGTGAATAAATGTGTTGAAGTCGAACATGTTATAAAGTCATTTGATTACGGGTAAATGATGTGATTTGTTAACAAGTGTGAGAGAAACCACCAATAACGACATTAGCTCTCAAGCTACCAGTAGCACAATTCACAGGGTGTGAATAAGGAACTGAAGTTGAACACCCTTGAAATCATTTGATTGAAGGCCAATGATGAGAACCTATCATCAAGTGTGAAGAACTTGTGATTGAGGAATGCAAGCTCTAAGGTACTAGAAAGGAATTTCTAGATCAAGTTCCTACATAATGAGCTGAAGTTGACAGGAAGCGATCCAACGAAGAAAGGTCATAATGAATCCTTCATCATCGACACAAAATGGGAACACAATGAATGAGAGTAATCCAAGATGATAAAACAATGTATAGGTAGGAAGACTTCTCTTGAACATATGGATGACACGACTCTGGAGTTTGGCAGTATTTGACATCATAGGATCAAAGGTCATGCTGACATGTCAAAGATCATATGAGAGGTTTAAAATCGATAACCCAAAACCCAGGGAGGAAAGCGACAGAGTGAGGATGTCCCAAGACCTGACATGAACAACAGATGACTGTCAATGTTCAAGAGTGATAGGTTGCCTCAGGTGGATACAAATGATGAAATACTTCTAATTTTCCCTCACCATTTCTGTCGAGTACCCGAGTTATTTTTATACAAGCTTGACGGGGATAGAATATGCTTTTAATGTAAGTCCATCCTTTGAATGAATCCAACCTAGTAATATTAATGAGCCCTACGAAGGATAAGCTCATTTTCATCATGGTGACGAATCAGATGTTGTTTACTGTTTTCACGAGTTTGACAAAGGTGTAACTCAGTATCTTTTTCATGTTTAGAGAGTTTGAAAAAGACACGGATGAATCCAACCTAGTAATATTAATGATCCCTACAAAGGATAAGATCATGTTCATCATGGTGATGAATCTGATGTTGTTTAATGTTTTCACGAGTCCAAAAAAGGTGTAATTTAGTATCTTTTTCATGTTTAGAGAGTTTGAAAAAGATACGGAAAATAAAAATCCACATGGTCCCTTTTCATACATTTGTGTCTCTCGAGCCTAAAAGGATAGAAAACAATACTTGAGAGAACCACTTGACCATTTCAGTCAAGGAGTACCCTTTTCATAACTAGTTTATCCTAGCCTAAAAAAGGGGTAAATGTATACTGGGTAAATGACATTTAACAGCCTTTAACAATTTCAAAAATGACAAGAGTTCAATAGTCTTTTCATGTTTTAAAAGTCAGAAAAGAGCTGAAAAAATACTCGGCAATATTTTCATCTTTTACGAGTCAGAAAAGAACTTAAAGGTGACTCGTCCTCGAGGAATGAGTGGTATAAAGGGTAGAAACTACTTTCAGAAGTGTAGGAACTGCTCAAAACATATAATGGTCAAGAGGCTGGCTAATAAAACCACTCATTCCTGTGGTTCCTCAGGAAAGGAAAAAACAACCAAGTGAAATCATATGATCGGCCAAAGATATGGTGGTGATGGAATAAAATAACCAAGGCTCATCTAGTAGAAATCAACTGATTAAAATGGAAATCACGACACGTAAATCGGCCATGGATTCATATTTACACAAGCTTGAACCATAGAGAACTCTGTTTCGATTTAGTTTCATGTTTACACAAGCTTGAAACAAAAAAACTATGCTTGAGATAAGTTTGCATGCCCCTGACATAATGACTAAATTTGAGGTAGATGTCCCCCAAGCTTCTGTTCACTTTCGAGATCGAGGAAATACTCGACTAGGATTTACAAGATCTTAAATAAATACTCAATTTAGAAAAGGGAGGTGCATCATTTTTTAATGATGTTAACATAGTAAAATAACTATCCTTGAGGCCCTTGTTTCATTTTTTAACGAGCTTTACACAAGGCAAGGAACTATGTTTGCACTCCTTGATTCATTTTTTAACGAGGTTGTCATAACACAAGGAACTATCCTTATGACTCCTTGTTTCATTTCTTAAATAGGTTGACATAAGAACAAGAACTATCCTCACGATGTTTTTTCATGACCCATAAGATAACGTGGCTCCCAAGAGGTCTTCACTAGATGGAAAAACCACACTTTGGGAGGAATACATGTCATTTGGTACCAAAGACAGAAGGGTTCCAATTCACCCAGTACATAATGTACAAGACCATCTGTGTGATCATTAGTAGATGTAGAGATGAAATGGGTAGCCACATGATTGACCTGTGGCAGGGAAGGTACTGCTTGCAAATAAGAGCCTATAGGGGACGATGGTTGGAAAGGAGGTTCTTGGTGACCAATGAATGATAGTTGATCAATGGTCACAATTCTCCCTTTGTGTGGAAAACAAACCACATGGAAAAGTGAAGAAACAAGAGATCCCATGACATAAAAATAGTTGCATCCAAGGAGAAGATTGAAATTTAAAGGACCTTGGACTACCATCACATCTATATAGATGGTCTTTCCTCCTAAAGTAATAGGGAACTTCAGAAGCACCCCCATCGGTTGACTAGATCCTCTATTGAAAGCCAAAAGATTGTGAGTCACAAACACAAGTTGTGGGGAGCGTAAAGATTGTGGAGTAGTATAAGACATGATGCTAACAAACATGCCTTCATCTAATATAGTGCCATGTACTTTCATATTATAGGATTGTACTGTGATCTAGAAAGGCACATAAGATGGGAGGAAGAAAGCAGTGAATTAACTCCAATTAAAAGAGACGACAAAACTACTTGGTGGGGTCATCATATGATTTCCCCCATGCTCTGCAGGAATGGAAGAAATACTCTCCTAAACAACTAGAATGGGAGGGTCACTCTTCGATTCATGATAACCTAAGGAGATGAGAAGAACATGAGCAGTAGGATCACTGCTCTCTTCAGGAACATAGTGATCAACTAAAGGTAGAGACAAGTCGACACTCTTTTCGACCAATGGTTGGTTGGGAATAGACATAAGAGATTCTTGCTCGGGAAGAGTAGGATGGGCAAGAGATGAATCCAGTTTAGTCTCTTTACCAACTAGGATAGGGTCAGAAGAAATCCTCCAATAACTAAAAGGGAGTTTGTCCTGAGGAGCTATAAGGTTTTCCAAATCTTTGGACGCTTTATCCATAAGAGGAAAAAGGTGAAGAAGATGCTCTTCTTCACATAACCTATAGGGGAATCTAATTTTCCCTTTCTTTCTACCATCGCTAGCTGAGGGTGTACCATCGACATGATCTCTAGAGGTCAATGCAGATGGTCAATCTAGATTTGGAGACCATACCTCTAAGGCTCTTGGAATTCCAGGACAGTCTTGGAGGAGATGGTCATCCTTACATAGCTTGCAAAGGGAATCTAAACTTCTGTGGAGGATCGAAAGGTTTATTTACAAGAGGTTCATTTGGAGTAATAGCTGCATGATTGGCCTCTATCTTATCTGATTTCTTCTTCTTTTCCTTCTTCTTCTTCTTCTTCTTAGCCCCTTGGTTGCTGGATTTCAAACATTCACAAGGCAAAGTAGAGGGGGAATATGAAGAAACAGGGGAAGAAGGTGAGAGGTCAACCTTAGAATCAACGTGATCTAGTTCAAATGAAGGAGATGGCTGAACAGGATTTGGGACACTTGAGACCACTGAGGTCAAAAATAACTAGATAGGTAAACCAATGGTTAACACAGGGAGTGACAGCGTTGCCATATAAGCAGCACCAACATTTCCAAAATAAGGAAAAGTAACAGGATTCCAATCTAAGGGTGAACCCTTAACTGGTAGACTCTAGAAATGTTTCCATTGGAATAGACCCTAAAGAATTACTAAGGAAGATAACTTTAACTAGGAATATTTTGTGGGAAGTTAATTTTAAAACATTGAAACAAAACTTTGCCTTTTCATGTTTTAAGAGTCGATAAAAGGGAAAAAGGTGGCTCTAGTCTCTTTCGGTTTGAATGAGATCGAAACGACAAGTGCTGGATGATATTTTAAATTTAAAGAGTCAAAAAGACAAAAATGACTACTCTAGATGATCTAGGCAAAAGGATTATGAGGTAACTATGAACTACATAATACCTCTCGGTAAACCGAGAACTATAGACAAGCAATCTCCCTGAATGTTGTGTTCGGTGTATCAAATTTACAAGGTGACAGACTTAGCTTCCAATGGATAGAGGATTGAAACTTACTGGGCTCTCCCTTTATATACATGATGGTACAGGGAACACAAGTCTGTACTAGTACTGTCTAGTGCTGAAGCGAATGACAACTACTAGGATTAAAGACGTCGGAACATGTCTCTAGGCTAGACCTCTAAATGTAAGTGTTAAGTTTCAATGCTTCCTTAGGTTAATTCAATATATTTTAATGGTTGATCTTGAATTAGGTTTCAATTACAAGGCCCTACCACTGTCAACTAAAAAAACTCCTACATGCGGCTATATGACAAAGAAAGTCTTTGTCTTCAATGAAAGTTAACACTAATTGAGAGATAGAGAACACACAATCAATGAAACAATCAAAGAATAAAATATTTCACTAATTAATCTCAAAAATGCACTGAACCTTCCTATCGAATGGAATTTAACTAGTCCTTTTAACAGTAAAGAGAATTCATTTATTTTCAAATACAAATGATGATGTGACTCTAGTCTTCAATGAAGCTAACTAATGTAACACATTGATTCGGCAAACTAGAATTATATATTTTTCAAGGGAATGATAACATGAATATTTCACAAACACTTCAATGAAAAATTTTCAAACAATCATCCACAAGCAAATGCAAAGCACAAAAGAGAATTCCTTCCAAACTAATGGTGCAAAGACTCAATAAAAAATAAGATGAGCAATGTCATCTATGTCCGAAAAGAGACGCTTAATCAACCAACGAAACTTTTCAAACCCGTTAAATGGAAATCAAAGAAAAAAAAGGACTAAAAATGAAATGAAATGAGGAACTTAACTAACAACATGACTTGTTGACCGCACAAACAGGTGAATGGATGATGACCTAGATTCCCTAGGGTTACAAACCATCCAAGGACTCAAGAAACCAAGTGAAGAAAAGGAAAACCAGACAAGCACATAACCCAAGCCAATGAAGCTTTCCAGTTAAGTGGAACAAAGTAAAAACAAGCTAAGAGGTAGAAATCAAGAGGGAAAGACACGCTGGTTCTGATCTAGGGGAAACCTTGATCTTCACCTATAGGAATTGGTGTGATTTCCTAATTGACAACAAGCACCAGAAAGGGGTTGGCATGATTGTTTTATAGAAACTCACATTGATTGGTGCCCCTATGAGAAAAATAAATGCACTGGCCGAGGATTCAACAAAAAAAATAAAAAATTTCAAAGCCTAAAACCAAACTTGCCATTGTAAATTTTAGACTCAAAGTAGTAAACTAGGCAAAGTAAATAAAACTAAAGGGAAATTGTGATACTAGAAAAGTTCACAAAAAACCATAAAATGACAATTAATCAAATAGAAGGATTGGCTCCCTAGTGGAGTTGCCAATTTGTAGTGCAAGTAAATTCTCAGTGCGGACACAAACAATTCCTCTAGCCCGAGAGAGTGGGTCTAGCCACAAGCAAACAATCTATGGAAAAATTCCTTAAGCTAGAACCAAATAAGAGGGCCTACCTCTTAGAAAGCTATTTTGCTTGGTGATGATCCTGCTTCCTTATTCCAGATACTTTTTGTTTCCTTCCTTCGAATACCTGAAACAAGCAAACAAACAACAACAACAAACGTGATAACATACAAATTACAGTGAACCTACTTAACAGGTTAAGGAACATTAAGCCATCAAATGTAAGGTAACACTTCAACGTAGGAAATCAATCAATAGTTGTATTCATATAAGTTCAGAAAGAGATTACAACCAATGCCTTGATGTTTCTGGTCTCCTTTGATGTATCTAGGTTCCCACACTTATGCTAGCATCTCATGGATAGCCCCAATAATGGAATTCTTAAGGCTTCTTCCCTTTAGTCTCAAACAAAAGTAAACACACTATTCTCCCTCAAACATAAACTAGAGAGCGACAGTCTATAGATGTCTTGCTGATTATTCAAGCTCCAAAAATACTAGGACTGAAAACTAGTGTAGCTTGTAAAAGGAGGGGTTTATATAGCTTGGATGGAGGGGAGATGGTTGCTCTTATCATGGGAGAAAGCCTTATCTCTTGGATTGGGTCCATCCTAATAGGGGAAAGGAGCACAAACTAACTTTATTGGCTCCATCTATCCCAACCATTTACCAGATTTCTGTTACGAAGATTCTAGACCTGGAAGTTTCAACTCCATATTTAAAAAACTTTCCAAAAGAGGATCGACACGACTGAAAAAAAAGGCTCAGTAGCATCATGCGGTGCTAGTCCTAGTTTTAATCTCTACAAATTGGCACGAGGAGGAGGCTGGTCATTAGTGTCGGTCTTGTAAACTAGGGTAAACGGAAGATTCTTGGGAAATGATGCAAAAGGGAATTATTCTTCTCATGAAGTGGGACATAATGGGAGTTTCTTCATGATGTGAAAGCATGTAGGGTTTACTGTAGAGGTCCTCCAAGATCGTAGAATGGGGAATACAGGGATAGTGAAATAATGATTTGTAATAGATTCCCCCTAAATCATGAAGGTTGAACTAGAGTGAGGGGTCAAATGCTTTACAAGTAGATCTAGGGAACAAGAGTCCATCGTTGGAAAACCTGTAAGTAAGTGTATATGTACATATTTGAAATCTAATAGTCATGACTGATAAACATGAGAGGCATATAACAATACATGAATCAATGGTATAGGTGCAACTATCCATCAAGAAAAATATCATGTGCATGAATCCTTGGCATGGACACAACCATCCAACTAGAGGGATCATATGAAATAGATCCACGACATGGGCATAGCCATCCGTATAAATAATCATGTATATAACCATGAATGACTCATTACTCCTCGCAACTTGGACTTTTGTAATCTAAGCCCAGGGTCTTGTGCTCCAACACGACCTGATCAAAGTACAAATCAAAACATGTGAATAAATGTGTTGAAGTCAAACATGTTAGAAAGTTGCTTGATTACCGATCAATGATGTGAACCATTAACAAGCACGAGAGAAACCACCAATAATGGCAATGGCTCTCAAGGTACCAACAACAAAATTAACTATGTGTGAATAAGGAACTGCAGTAGAACACTTGTGAAATCATTCGATCAAAGGCCAATGATGAGAACCTATCGTCGAGTGCGAAGAACTCGCCATTGAGGCATGCAAGCTCTAAGGTACTAGAAAGAAGTTTCTAGATCAACTTCCAGGATAATGAGCTAAAGTCGACAAGAAGTGATGCATCGAAGGAAGGTCATAATGAATCCTTCATCATTGACACGAAACAAGAACACAATGAATGAGAGTAATCTAAGATAATCAGAGAATGTACAAGTAGGAAGACTTCTCTTGAATATATGGATGACATAACTCCAGATTTTGGCAGCATTTGACATCATAGGATCAAAGGTCATGGTGACATGGCAAAGATCATACGATAGGTTTAAAATGTATAACCTAAAACTCAGGGAGGCAATTGATAGAGTGAGGATGTCCTAAAACTTGACATGAACAACAAATGAGTGTAAATGTTCAAGAGCGACAAGTTACCTCAAGTGAATACAACAGATGAAATACTTCCAATTTTGCCTCACCATTTCTGGTGAGTACCACATTTATTTTTACACAAGCTTGAAAAGGATAGCATACGCTTGTAATATAAGTCCTTTCTTCAGATGAATCTTACCTAGTAAGATTAATGAGCCCTAGGAAGGAGAAGCTCATGTTCGTCATGGTGATGAATCCGATGTCATTTAATGTTTTAACGAGTCTGAAAAAGGTGTAACTCATATATTTTTCATGTTTAGAGAGTTTGAAAAAAACATGGAAAAAGAAAACTCAGCATGGTCCCTTTTCATACATTTGCATCTCTTGAGCTTGAAAATGTAGAAAACAAAACTTCAGAGAACTGCTTGACAATTTCAGTCAAGGAGTACCTTTTTCGTAAATAGTTTATCCTAGCCTGAAAAGGGGTAAACATATACTAGATAAATGATATTTCATAGCATTTGACAAGTTCAAAAATGACAAGATCTCGACAATATTTTCGTGTTTTAAGAGTTGGAAAAGAGATGAAAGCATAGCCCCATTTTTATTCTCTTTAACAAGTTGGAAAAGAGAAAAACTAATTAGTTATCGTTTCATCTTTTATGAGCCATAAAAGAGGTTAAAGGTGACTCATCCTGGAGGAAGGAGTGGTAAAAATAGGTATCAATTAGTTCTAGAAATGGAGGAACTACTCAAAACATGTAATGGTCAATATTCTAGCTAATAAAACCACTCATTGCAGCAGTTCCTCAAGAAAGGAAAAAGAAACCAAGTGAAAGCATATTATTTGCCATAGAGATGGTGGCGATGGAATAGAACAACCAAGGCTCATCTAGAAAAAATAAGTTGATTAGAACGGCAATGAAGAGATGTAAATCAGGTATGGGTTCTTTTTTACACAAGTTCGAACCATGGAGAACTCTGCTTGGATTTAGTTTCATGTTTACACAAGCTTGAAATGAAAAACTATGCTTGAGATAAGTTTGGATGCCCTTGACATAATGACTCAATTTGAGGTACATGCCCCCCAAGCTTGATTTCATTCAACTAGGTGAATAGAATGAAGGTTCACTTTCAAGATCCAGGAAAGACTCGACTAGGATTTTACGAGATCTTAATCAAGGACTCAATTTAGAAAAGGGAGGTGCTTAATCTTTTAAGGAGGTTGACACAGTAAAAGAACTATCCTTGAGACTGTTTTTTCATTTTTTAATAAGCTGGACACAAGACAAGGAACTATGTTCACACTCCTTGATTCATTTTTTAACGATGTTGTCACAAGATAAGGTACCATCCTCATGACTCCTTGTTTCATTTTCTAACAAGGTTGACACAAGACCAGGAAGTATCCTCATGACATCTATTCATGACTGATAAGAGAACATAGCTCCCAAGAGGTCTTCAATAGATGGAAGAACCATGCTTTGGAAGGAATACATGTCATTTGGTACCAAAGACAAATCAGGTTCCAATGCCCCCAATACATAATGTATAGTACCATATGTGTGATCATCAACATATGCAGAGATGGAACGGGTAGCCACATAATTGGTTGGTGGTAGGGAAGGTATTGCTTGCAAACAAGAGCTGATAGGGGCCAATGGTTGCAAAGCAGGCGCTTGGTGACCAATGAATGATAGTTGATCAATGGTCACAAATCTCCTTTGGTGCGGAAAACAAACCACATGGAAAAGTGAAGAAACAAGAGCTCCCACGACATAAAAATCATCATGTCCAAGGAGAAGATTTAAATCTAAAGGACCTTCGACTACCATCATGTCCATATAGATAGTCTTTCTTTCCAAAGTGATAGGGTACTCTGGAAGGACCCCCAAGGGTTGATTGGTTCCTTTGTTGAAGATTCTGAGTGATAGGCACAAGCTGTGGGGAGACTAAAGGTTGTTAAGTAGTAGAATACATGATGCTAATAGACACACCTTCATCTAATATAGTGCCATGTAATACCATATTATAGGCTTGTACTATGATCTGGAAAAGCACATAAGATGGCAGACAGAAATAAGTCAATTGACTGTAATCAAAAGAGATGAAAAAACTACTTGGTGGGGGTATCATATGATTTCCCCCATTCTCTGTAGGAATAGAAGAAAGACTCTCTTGAACAACTAGGATGCGAGGGTCACTCTTTGATTCATGAGAGTCTGAGGAGATGAGAAGAATATGAGCGGTATGATTGCCACTCTCTTCGGGAATAGAGTGATCAACTAAAGGAGGGGAAAAGTTGATAGTCTTTTATACCAATGGTTCATCAAGAATAGATAGAAGAGAGTCTTGCTTGGGAAGAGTGGGATGGGAAAGAGATGAATCCATGTCAATATCTTTACCAACCAAGAGAGGGTTAGAGGAAGGCCTCTGATAACCAACAGGGAGTTGGGCTTGAGGAGTTGTAAGGTTTTCCAAAGCTTTGGATGCTTTATCCATAAGATGACAAAGTTGAAGAAGATTCTCTTCTTCACATAACCTACAGGGGAATCTAATTTTCCCCTTCTTCTTACCATCACTAGCCGAGGGTGTAGCATCGGCATGATCTCCAGAGGTCAATGGGGATGGTCGATCCAGATTTTGAGACCAGGCCTTTAAGACTTTAGGAATTCCAAGATAGTCTCGGAGGAGATGGTCACCCTTCCATATCTTGAAAGGGAATATGACCTTCCATGGAGGATCAAAAGGTTTGTCTACAGGAGGTGTATTTGGAGTAACAGACGTATGGTTGGCCTCTCTCTTATCTGATTTCTTCTTCTTTATCTTCTTCTTCTTAGCCCCCTGGTTACTAGATTTCAAACTTTCACCAGTCAATGTAGAAGGGGAAGATGAAGAAACAGGGGAAGAAGGTGAGATCTCAATCATAGAATCAACGTGATCTGGTTCAGATGAAGGAGATGATTGGACAGGAGTTGGGACACTTGGGACCACTGAGGTCGAAAATAACTAGATAGGTAAACCAACGGGTAACCCAGGGAGGGACAATGTTGCCATATAAGGAACACCATCATTTCCAAAAGAAGGAAAATGACCAGGATTCCAATCTGAGGGGAATCCTTGACTGGTAGAATATAGAAATGTTACCATTGGAATCGACACTAAAGAATTACTAAGGAAAATAATTTTAACCAAGTATATTTCGTGCAAAGTTAATTTTAAAATACTGAAACAAAACTTTGCCTTTTCATGTTTTAGGAGTCAAGAAAAGGGAAAAAGGTGACTCTAGTATCATTCAGTTTAAACCAGCTTGAAAGGACAAGTGTTGGATGGTCTTTTAAATTTAAAGAGTCAAAAAGACCAAAATGATTTCTTTGGATGACCTAGGAAAAAATAAGGATTACCAAGTAACCGTGAACTGCAAAATACCTCCCGGCAAATTGAGAACTACAGGCAGGCAATCTCCTCGAATGTTGTGTTCGATGTATCACATTTACAAGGAAGTGGATTCAGCTTCCAATAGATAAAGGATTGCCACCTAGTGGGGTCTCCCTTTATATACGTGATGGTATGAAGAGCAAAAGTCCATAGTAGCGTTCTCTAGTGCTGAAGCGAATGACAACTACTAGGTTTAAAGATGTTGGAACACGTCTCTAGCCTAGACCTCTAAATATAAGCATTAATTTCCAATTCTTCCTTAGGTTAATACAATAGATTTTAATAGTTGATCTTGAATTAGGTTTCAATTACAAGGCCCTACGGCTATTAACTGAAAAAAAATCCTACATGCAGCTATATGAGAAAGGAAATCTTTGTCTTCGATGAAATTTAACACTAATTGGGAGATAGAGAACACATAATCAATGCAACAATCAAAAAATAAAATCTTTCACTAATAAATCTCCAAAATGCATTGAAACTTCTTATTGAATGCACTTCAACTAGTCCTTTTAACAGTAAAGAGAATTCATTTATTTTTTAATACAAATGATGATGCAACTCCAGTCTTCAATGATGCTAGCTAATGTAACACATTGATTCAACAAACTAGAATTATGTATTTTTCAATGGAATGATAACATGAACCTTTCAAAAACACTTCAATGAAATTTTTTCAAAACAATCAACCTCAAGAAAATTCAAAGCACAAAAGAGAAATCCTTCCAAACTAATGATGCAAAGAATCAACAAAAAACAAGATAAGCAATGTGATTTATGCCTAAAAAGAGATGCTTAATCAACAAATGCAACTTTTCAAACTTGTTAAATGGAAATCAAAGCAACAAAAGGACTAAAAACGAAATGAAATGAGAAACTTAACTAACAACTTGACTTACTGAGCACACAAACAGGTGAATGGATGATGACATAGATTCCCTAGGGTTACAAACCATCCAAGGTCTCAAGAAACCAAGTGAAGAATAGGCAAACAAAACATGCACATAACCCAAGCCAATGAAGCTTTCCAGTCAGGGAGAACACAATCAAAACAGGCTAAGCGGCAAAAATCAAGAGTGCAAGACACACAAGTTATGGTCCAGGGGAAACCCTAATCTTCACCTACAGGAATCAGAATGACTATCTAACTGACAACAAGCGCCAGAAGTGGGTCGGCATGACAGTTTTAGAGAAACTCACAATGATTAGTACGATTGTCAGAAAAATAAATGCGCTGACCAAGGATTCAAGAAAAAACTAAAAATTTTGAAAGGCTAAAACCAGACTTGCCACTGTAAATATCAAACTCAAAGTAGTAGACCAAGCAAAGCAGAGAAAACTAAAGGGAAATGGTGATACTAGAAAATTTCACACAAAACCATAAAATGACAATCAATCAAATAGAAGGATTGGCTCCCCAGTGGAGTCGCGAATTTGTGGTGCATGTAAATACTCAGTGCAGGCACAAACAATTCCTCTAGCCTGGGAGAGTGGGTCTAGCCACAAACTACAATCTATGTAAAAATTCCTTAAGCTTGAATCAAATAAGATGACCTACCTCTTAGAACATTATTCTTCTTGGTGATGATCCTGCTTGCTTACTCCAACTAATTTTTGTTTCCTTCCTTCGAATACCTGAAACAAGCAAACAAACAACAAAAGCAAACGTGATACCATACAAATTACATTCAGCTTACTTAACAGGACAAGGAACACTAAGCCATCAAATGTAAGGTAACACTTCAATGTAGGAAATCAGTCAATAGTTGTATTCATATAAGTTTAGAAAGATATTACAACCAATGCATTGACGTTGCTGGTCTCCTCCGACGTATCCAAGTTCCCGCACTTCTACTAGAATCTCATGGATAGCCCCAACAATGGCAGTTTTAAGGCTTCTTCCCTTTAGTCTGAAACAAAACCAAACACACTATTCTCCCTCAAACATAAACTAGAGAGCTACAAGCTATAGATGTCTTGATGATTATTGAAGCTCCAAAAATACTAAGACTGAAAACTAGTATAGCTTGTAAAAGGAGCGGTTTATATAGCTTGGACGGAGGGGAGATGGTTCCTCTTAGCATGGGAGAAGGCCTTATCTCTTGGATTGGTTCCATCCTAACAGGGGAAAGGAGCCCAAACTGACTTTCGTGGCTCCGTATAGCCCAAACATTTACCATACTTCCATTACAAAGCTTCTAGACTTGGAAGTTTCGAATCGATATTTAAAAAACATGCCAAAAGAGGATCAATATTACTGAGAAAAGGCTCAATAGCACCATACGACACTAGTCCTAGTTTTAATCTCTGCAAATCGGCGCGAGGAGGAAACTGGTCATTAGTGTTAGTCTTGTAAACTGGGGTAAAAGGAATATTCTTGGGAAATGATGCAAAATGGAATTATTTTGCTCATGAAGAGGGACATAATGGGAGTTTCTTCATGATTGGAAAGCATGTAGGGATCACTGTAAAGGTCCTTGAAGATTGTGGAATAAGGAGTATAGGGACAATGGCAAAATTATCTGTAACAACATCCCTACGAAATAGGGATCTATTATTAGTTTCCCAAAGGTGGTAGAATGTTATCTTTAGAAGTTTCTGTTAGGTGTCACTTTTGTCCTTTATCTCAGGCATGCATGTAATGAATTCTATTTTTTCTCAATTCTATGTAATATATGTATCTAGAGGTCATTTGTATACTCAATCATCATGCTCTAACATGAATTTGGAGATCAAGGAACCTTTGGAGCATCATTGTCACGTTTCCAGGTGAGTTTTGCATTTATAATCTTTTGCCACCTTTTCTATCGATTTTACTTGTTTATATTGTGAAAGTGTTGTTTCACATGTTTTCTTTAGCAATTGATAGAGTTTTAACTTTTTTTAGCTTGTAGAAGTGTTGTTTCAAGTTTTTCATTTCCTTTCCCAAGTGTCACATGCATTCCGTTATTTTCTCACTAATGGTCGCCATTGCGACGACTCTCCCCACATGCTTCATTCTCCCTGTATTTGATTGATCAATACACTTGTTTTTCTATCATGCATCATCATTGAATCAGATCTGGACTCAACATCACATAATCCTTCATATATGCTTGATTTCACACTCCCCTTGGGGAGACTTGGGCTCCCCTTGCCCAGATCTAACATTCATTTGCATACACTCCGCAATCTAGAAACTCAAGGCCTCTATCTTGGCTTCTAGAATTGCATAGAAGTTGTCTTGGAAAGGATCCAACTATGCATTGCGTAGTTCCAAGAGCCAGTATCTCGTCTTGGTCACTAAGACTAGACAATGTGCTGTCTCTCCCAGGCTCTACCCTAGACTTAAGTATGCATTGCATAGTTCTAGTCATCAAGCTTTCACACTAACCACCTGGAATGCATAGTGCGATGTTCCTATAATCATTCAGTCACCCCTGTTGGTCCAAAGTGCACAATCCCTCTCATTATATGCCCTAATTTCTACTTGATCATGGTGTGAATTCATATTTGTAAGAGCTAATATTTGCTTTCCGCGAGTGTCCTTTCTATCCCACAGGTACCACATTCGTGAAGCACCTCTCTCCAGCAGTAAGTGTATCATGGCACCAAAGAGAGATACTTCAAGAAAGTATAGTAGAAGAAGTACTAGGTGATTATTTGAGCAAGTGCCAGTTATCTTGCCAATATATGCAGACACTCAATTGTCCATAGAAAAGGGGTCAACACTAATATGGAAACAAGTCAAGTAGTAGTAGCAGAAGCTAGCAATCCAGTAGAAAATCATGCAAAGAGGAATTTTCTGACATAATATGGGGAGAACAAAGCTATAGAGTAAAAGCGTACTCAATATTCCTATAGGAAGCTTTGGAAGCTGAAGTAAAAGGATACAGAGGACACTTACAACATAGCGAAGGAAGAGAAAAGCAGAGCTTTTAGGTAGTAGAACTAAAGTTGCAGCGTACACAGAAGAAGATGAGGGAGGAAAAAGAGATGAGAAGAAGGGAAAGAGAAGAAAAACATAAAGAGGAGGAAGAAGAAAGATAAGGTGCAATGACAAAGAAAACAACGCCCATACAGGTTAAGGAGTCATAACAACCAACAACTGAGGTAGACAATGAATAGATGCAGGATCGAGAAATGGCTTAGCAGACTAAGTAGTTTATTGAGAATATGGACATGGAGTTATAGTAGGAGCCATGTAATGGAGACACTGACCTCATGTTGAGAGCACTTGGCGCTACCTCTCAATCATTGCCACCTCCATTGTTTGAACCAATCCCTAGCAAACAAGGGGATGTTGTCCTCCTTTCATGACCATATGGTCATGGATGTGTACAATATTTCATTTCACAAGTTATAAAAGAATATTTTACAGGAATGAAGAAATCACTTTCCGAATGATCATGCATCACCTACATTCATAAAGGAAAGGGTGATAGTGATAGACACTAGGAAGCATCCAACCGCCCTTGCTGAAGCCACCTTGGCCTACATCGAAGCAAGTAGCTCCAATTTCAAGTACTTGTT
This sequence comes from Pinus taeda, assembly GCA_000404065.3. NCBI lineage: Eukaryota > Viridiplantae > Streptophyta > Pinopsida > Pinales > Pinaceae > Pinus > Pinus taeda. The sequence continues at coordinate 50,290 of APFE030818606.1, read as the reverse complement.
GGCCAAAAATGAACAACTAACAAAGAACTTATAGGCAGTGGGGTAAGGGGCAAAACAATCTTTAGAGTAGAGCACAGTTTCCCCTATGGCAGAGATGAGGAAAGTGATACTCGTTGTAGTATCAACACTTGAGACTAGCATGCGGAAACTCTATGATGAATTTGTCATTGTGCATGAAGATGTTGTCTATGTGCATGGCCTGTGGCAATGGAGTAAGGAGTTTTTTCAAAATATTAGGAAGATGCATGCTACCACCACCCGTGTGCAAGAGTAGACATTACAGTACTAAGGGGCCCCGCTTCACTTGCCAAGATGATGAAGCCACAGGCAGAGTTAGACAAATAAGAGGTTTATATATTGATCCTAAACTATGAAAAGATAACCCGTCTGTTAGTGGCATACATGCTTCCTATGCATGGTTGTACAAGAGTTTGGATGTCATGGTGAGAATGCACAAGATCTTGTCAATCGGTTCCTTGACTCAAGCTATGAAAAATAACCAAATTTGGCTAGATATCAATAGGTACATGGAGTAGCTAAGGTGAGAGGCCACTAGTGATGACTTGGATTTGAGTGCAGAAAACATGCATAGGTACATTGGTGGTCTGGTCATAGTTAACACCATGTTGCACATGCTTCAGGATGAGTTGGACATATCGAGGATCTATGGAGACAAGAGTCCGCTATCAGAAAGACATCATCAAGCAATTTGGGGACATCATCATGCAGTACCAAGCTTGGCATCAGTATGTCATGAGAAGCATCAACTGGAGGTTACGGAGTTGGTATTTACCCAAACTTATGAGGGATAGTATTTTGTCTTGTTAAGCTGACTCCAGCCTATTTTGTCTAACATGTGTACATATGGAAAATCTATATTATTTTTAAATATGTTGTAAGTGAAATTCAAGTGTCATTAGTGGAATGTGAAAAATCACTATGTAATGTAATGAGTTATTTGTAAACAAGTTGAAGAGTCGCGAGGGTAGTCAAAGAGTCAAAGGGGAATGTCAAGGATCACCCCACCCTTTGTTATAAATAGAACCTCAGAAATCATAGAATGGGATTTTGGGAGCCAAGCTTTTGGCTAGTCTTAGGCTTAGAGAAGGCTTGGGAGTATTGTGATGAGACTTGGCTTCTCCACATTATAGAGAAAGTGTACTTCTTTGGAGCAGTGGGTGTTCATGACTGTAATGTTCCACTATTGGGCTAGTGGATGTAAATGGTGTATGTATGGATGGAACTTTCACATATAATAATATAATTGAGCCAACACATTTTCATGTGTACATTGTTATTGTAGTTCAACTTTTCTGGTTACTTTAGCAATGTATGTTTCTTAACTTACACATTTTCTTATGAAATATTTTGTATGCAATTGTATGAATTTGGTTGAAGGTGTGTTCCTGTATTAACCCATCACTTTGTCTTGTGGACTATATTACATTGCAACTTTTGATTTCATTCCACTTGTCTGTTCCCTTTAGGCTGTGTATTACTACAGGATTCTAAGAGACACACTTCATTATCCCCTCCTTCTGTTAGAACCCCCATCCATCTCCCTTGACTCACTGTAAGGTCACACACTTGCTTCCGACCAAAGTCACTATACTTATCTCTAGGTGCTATGGTGGTTAAGGCACTACATTACCACCCACTGTTGGGACTCCTACTCCAAATGGTCTAAGGTCTAGTTGGGACTTCTTATTGGGGAGATCCCCTTGAATGTTGGTGGGTACAACAACGTCAACATTTCTAGCACTACAAGGAGGTCCAGAAGACAAGTTGAGCCATAAAAGTATGTTTTGAATCTATGCACATCATTCATGAGTTACGTCACAATCTCAACTCCAAATTTTTTTTCTCATGCTCATGATTTCGAAGTGTCATAGGATGTTATCAATGACTTGTCACAAATTAAATATGATGGTGAAGGTGGAATAGCCTTGTTAATGCACGAGGTTTCCTTTTTGGGTTTTTGTGGCATGAATGAAGTCCCCTCAGAGAACATTTCTTGTGGGTTGTTCACTTACACATTCGAAAGGCACATTAAGCAATGGTGTTTCACATTACTGCAACCTCTATTCACTCTTTCAATCACATGATCAAAGAGATAGGTCAAGATTTCTTTTGTTATGATTGTAAATAACTTAATAAAAAAATAAATAAATTACGAATAGCACCTAATGCATTTGTTGCATCATTTTGGAAACATTTTTTTTCATCTTGCTTTTGAATTTCTAGAAGATGAAGTTTATTAGGATTTTCCCACAAAAAGGTTTAAGTATCTTCTTCACATATATAACAATCCATATGAATTAAAATCATTCAAACCCTTCCCACCATACCTCATTCGTAGAGCTTCTAAATCTAAGACATACGAGTTTGTTGTCCCAAGTGACCCTCCATCCTCTTCTTATCAAACATCTCTAGCTCCGCAAGACAAGGTGGGAGAAGTTGTGAAGCTACCTGTTGAACTGTCACCTCCTCCCACCCCACCTACACTAGATTTTTGCGTAGATCTAGACTACAAGCCTACTGGTTGTCATGTGGTCTCATCCCCTCGACGTTTGTCCACTAGTTCCTTTAATCCTCCAGATTTTGGTGTCTTCTGTTCATCCATTCTAGATTCCACACGTGCTATGTTCACGATGATCAAGTTATGGATGGTGTGGTGTTGAGCAACAAACTTGTGCTATTATTTTTGATGAGTATGTGTGGGAATTTGAAGAAGAACGTATGGTGAAGGATGACCTCCTTATGTCCGAAACTTGTCTGCTTTATCCTAACATCTTTTGTGATTATTCCATTTCTGATTTTTCTTGTGAAATATGTTTCCACTTCTGATCATTCACAGAACACAAAGGACATCAGTCTGTCATCTAATTATAGAGGGGACAAATATTTCTTCCCAAATATACCTAATCTCTCATCTTTCATTTCTAGAAATTTAGAGGGTGAAAACTTTTATTTCTCATCAACCCCTCAGTATGATTCATCAGATCATGAGGATTTCAATGTCCATCTTGAATTTTCTAATCATGGTTGTTGTGATCTCTTTACTCATTCAGTTGATCACAATTCCGATTCACCTGGTGTTGATCTTTCTAAGCCACCAGTCTTTGATGATCTACCTACTGATGAAGTGGAAACCCCTCAAGCTTTCGAGGCACTTCAGCCCAATATGGTGATTATGTCAAGTTCTCATAGCCTTTAGGTTAGTTAAACTTCCGGTCAGGAATTTGTTGAATCACCCTAGGCTCCTCATCAATCTCTTGTTCACATTGAAAATAAATCTAATCTACATTTTTTGCATCCTCCATCTGAATCACTCAATCCTATCACTCATGCATTGTAGGAATCATATGTGGCGAGCACTTTTGCGAAATGAAGATTTATTTTTTCTTCATGTTTGCTCATTTTTTATGTTTGAAAGAGTGTAGATGCTTGTCTTTCACACACAATGTAACACAACACCATAATATGACTACAAGGTTCCTTTCATGTGCTTTCAATTATTTATTTTGTAAACACATTCAAGGTTTGAACATTTTTGTTTTCAGCACTTTATCTTTCTTGTTTATTGGTTTTGTTGAATATCTTTCTTGTCAACCATGCCATGATTTACATGGGTCAACCAATGCGTCGATGGATGCATTCTAAATATTACTTCATGGGAGTTGGTCCATGCTCTGCTTAGCTTAGGAGTAGGAGTAGTTTTTTATTTCCTATTTCCTATTTTCTTTTTCATTTATTTTTTTTGTCTTGCTTCTTTTCTTTACTTGTTTGTTTGTTTTTCACACCCTTGGGATTAGTTTCACCATGAAACTGTGTTTGGATTTTTTAGACAAGAAGGGTTAAATACAAGAGGACTTGTACACCTACAAAATTTGGTTATCTATCTATTCTCTCTCCTTGGGAAGATCTTGTGTTTATTTTAGTTGATGATACCCTAATGGAAAATGCATTCCTTTCACAGTGAGTTATTAGTGAAATCACAATGCTTGCACTTTTAACTAGTACCGCCTACTCTAATCAATTTTCTATATTTGGTTAACCTGGTTAACCCTTTTCAACTCAGTCAAGTAGAGTTATTCGAGGGGGAGGGACCTTAAAAGGTATGTCAGAGGTATATATAAACATACTTCTCTGAAGGGACAACCTATTCTGTTCTCAATAAGTTGGTTGCCCCCTTCCATCTCATGAAATAAATAAGTGTCTATGCACAGTTCTTTGAAAAATGAAAAAAATAAAAAATGAAATAAAGATGAAAGAAAAGAAAGGCATCATGCACAGGGAAGTGAAGAAAGAAACTCCACCAAGGTATTGTCCAACCTCGCTGGTAGTGAATAAATGCTTGTGTTCCTGAAGTGACTCTATCGACGTACTGTCGAGGACTGCTGGCAGCAAAGCATCACGACAGATGAAACTAAAACTCTGATAATCTATATTTCTTGTGCATCAATATAACCCTCATCCCCAATAGAAAAACTCTGTTGACTTGGCTTCGCATGTGTGTTTCTGATAAAGAGAATGGTAGGGACTATATCTTTAACTCGATTTAGTGAGAAACCATGATGATGAAAGAATTGAACAAAACTTCCGTAAGAGTTTTACTTGTTTTACATGAGACAAAGTCCATAGAGAGAGCTAGAGTTCTACCCGTGTGTCACCAATGTTGTAGAAACTACAACCATCCTCCAAAATATTTTCTATGCTTCATTTCGGAGCCTCCCTCCTCAAGCATAACATCTCATCATATGCTGCCCCAAGTACTTCTACATTCGCTGAGCTTTCTCTTTTGCATGTTGGCTTGTGTTTTTCTTACTTCTTTACTGTCTAACCCACAAGTCGATCTCTTGACTTAGTTTCAATCTGGTTTAGGGCTTGTCTTCATGAATCACAAAATCCTTGAGGGAAACCAACCTTGCTCTTAGGAATTATGCAGTCCCAACCAACAGTGAGCCTTTATCTCCGAAATTAGACAGATACAGTTGAAAACCAAACTTAAGCTGGGAAACTACGTAGAGAATGAGAGGCATCCTAGAGTCATTCAACCGAGAAATTATGTAGAAATATTTTTGCTGAGAAGTTGCTGAGTGCATAAGCCAGAGAGTTGCATAGTCCTTTCCAGAATTGTGCAATTTCTCTAGGAAATGCATGGTATATTTTCCTGTAAAAGTAGAAAACATCCCTAGGGAGTAGGGATCTATTATTAGTTTTCTGAAGGTGGCACAATGTTATCTTTAGAAGTTTACACCAGGTGTCACTTTCGTCCTTGATCTCAGGCATTACATCACGAATTCTAATTTTGATTAATTCGATGTAATATATTCCTCTAGAGCTCATTCGTATTGTCAATCATCATGCTCTAGCATGCTTGAGGAGATTAAGGAACCTTTAGAGCATCATTGTCACATTTTTGCATGATTTTTGCTTTTATAGTCTTTTCTTGCCTACTCTGTCACATTTTTCTTGTTTGGCTTGTGAGGGTGTATTTTCACTTCTTTTTTTGAGAAAAACATTGATTTTTAACTTGTTTTAGCTTGTAGAAGTGTTTTTTTTTTAATTTTATTGCCTTTCCCCAGTGTTGCATGCATTACCCTGTTTTTGCACTAGTGGTCATTGTTGGGTGCCAGAGTTGTAATTCAACAAACGCCTTCAAAACTTAATTGTCAACCCCAGGCTACATAAGCTTAGAGGCATAACACAAGAAATTCCAAGATCGATGGTATGAAATTTCGCCAAATCCACTTCTATCTCTCCTAACTACACTTGTAGAATAAAAGAGAATGGAAAGAAAATAACAACACGAGAGTTCTAGTGCCAGAATCATTCAAAAGGAAATACTTGGAAAAGCTTAATGAAGGGAATTAAAATTAGCATAAACAATCATGTTCAATAATAGAAAGGAAACAAAGCCTCTGAGACCAGGTATTAGTGTAGTTATGAGACAAAAAAATCAAACTTTTAGGTAAATTTGTCTCTGTTACAAATGTTACTTCCTTGATTGAATCTATATTCCTGCACCACAACAATGTTCCTACACTCGAGCAGAGGTCCTGTACTAGAATGATATTCTTGTACTCAAATTAAATTCCAATACGCTAAGTATATTTGGTTCCTGCATTGAGTAACCTTACTTAATACTAGGATTCTGGGTTCCTGTACCAGGGTACAATGTTCCTGTACCGAGACAGATATTCCTATACTAGAGATCTAGTATTCTTGTACCAAGCTTCCAAACCACTTGCTTGAAATGTAAAGGGTGTTAATTATGAATTGATTTCACAGTAAATTACAGCAGAGAATAAATCACACAAAATCATGAGACTCCTCTATTATTCATTCAAAAACAAAAGTATTTCAGGAATCAAAGAAAATCTCTTTTACAATAGAAGGCTTCTTCTTGTAAGCATGAACCTCTAATCTAAGAATTTGAGCGTCCCTTATCTCTTAGATGATTGTCACCATAGAAGCTAGATCTATGCCTTTCTCAAATGGAGGTTTTAGTTCAAAGGGTCCCATAATGGATTTTAGTCCTCAACTCGGCTAGACACAATTAAAGATCCTCGCAAAGTGAAGAGGGTTTCATTCAGACTGAAGGAAATATAACTAATGAATCAAGCCTAAGTTAAACTTTCTTGCTGAGAATAATTGCAAACTTGTACTCGAAAATGAAACACACTTGTGCAAAGAAAATGGATAGCCTTGCAGGAATAAACACTCTTGCCGAAACAACTGACACTTTGCAGGATTGAAACACACTTGAAACACGCCTTTGTAGAAAGGAGTTTATGAAATGCATCAAAGGAAATAAATACGACAATAATCTTAAATAGATAAATAGACCTACACTATCAAACCTCAGAGCTGAGCAACATGCAATTCATGAAGACAAAATATATCGGTTAGCTTATTAAAGCAAAATAATTCTTATTCTGAACCTGCATAAAAATATATATACATAACACACATTATAGATAGAGGGAGAACAAACTCGATTGGTTGGGCCATAGCCGAGCAACTTGTTTCCATTCCTACGAGAGTTGGAAAATCAAATACTTAGATAAATAATCACATGAAATATTGAGATAGGAAGAAATTAACTGGCATAGCCCCTTGTATTAATTCATTAGTTGTAAATATACATCGTGGATTACTAGATCCAGCCTAGAATTACGACGATACAAAATTACAGTGCAAGAAAAAATTCTACAAAGTATCACCGCTATTCTAACCTAGAAACCCTATTAAATATACATCGCTCAGCTCATGTCCGTTAACAGAAATTAACATGACCACAACTTTAGTTTTTCAGTTATTAGTAGAGGCTAAAACTAGTCGAAACCCCAGCCTCCATATTATGTGTTTTCCTCAATGCTCCGAGCCTAATCTAGAGTGCAATCTTCGACAAGGAACTTGCATGGATTGATGACTAGAATAATATTTGGTCGTGAACTATGATAACACTTCCATCTATCCCATGAGTACATGAATGGTGTTTGGTACAAGAATGTTCCTGCACCCATCATCTTCTATAACAATTAATACTTCCACTCTATCGTTCCTCATTACGAAAGAAAATATATAAGTTGCAAAGAAAAAATAAACCATTTTAACCTTTTTTAAATAATAATTAACTTCATACAACCCACAATGTCAAAATTCGTGGAGGAGTATAGGAATAGGTGCAAGGGTTAGGCTCCATGGGTAAAAAAGAGGGCTTGGATGGAATAATAGGGTGAAATTGAGGTTAAAAGTAGAAAATTTTTGGTGACCAACATCCTCCCATCCCCATATCGTTGTGTGTCCTCACAAAACCTTACCTTCTACAAAAAAGTAACATGGAAGAATCCCCTTAGTGTTTAATTTTAATGTTAATTCCTCTCTTCATTTTCTTTGCCTTTCCACTGCGAGCCCTCTTGAGTCGTTTCATTACATTCCCAAAGTAAATGTAGCACTTAGATGCTCGAAACTTCGATATCTTTTCTTGACATTTCCTTTCTCATACCTCTTTCATCAACTCAACATTCCTACCTTGCATGATCGTGTTCTCATCCTCCATAGTCTGATTTAATATTTCAAGCCCAAAAATTCATTGTTTCAATTCTTCAATTTGACTGTGCATATAAAAAGTAGGATTTTCCTCCTTGGCTTTTTCCTGTGTTCCAACTCCTTCAGCAATTGATTTATGAAAAGTACCAATTTCATCAAGGGTTTTCTTACAATGTGTTTCCAGTCTCTGAGGAATAGTACCCACAGTCTAGTCTGTCGTCACCTTCTTTCCTGCAATTGCATCTTGTACTTTAGACGTTTTCCTTTTCTTTACTTTCTTAATCATAGTTGATAAAGGATTCTTGACTTCTTCCTTGACATATTCTGTACTAAAAACTGAATGAGTTGTGATTCTTGCTAGGAGAGAGAGATTTTTTTCAATTGGTGAATTAGACAGGGGGTTATCTCTGGATGAGAGTCTATAGAGGGGGTACATTCCTCTGAATCATTAATGTTTATCGGGGAGTTTGATATAGTAGGGTCTTCTTCTTAGGGGGTACATCATTTTCTCAAAGAGTTCCCGGTCAATCTCTTCGAAGGGCTAGGTGTTTCAATTATAGCTTTCTGCTCCTTACATGCTGACTCCTTGGACTGGAATGTCTTGACCTTGGTCTTTCAAGCTTTACCAGTCTTTGGGATTGGTAACTTCTTCTTTTGGAAAAAATTATTCTTAATAACCTTGTAATTTATCTCTGATTTATCCACCATGCCTTCTCTTTGAAATGCTTCAAAAAAATCGTTCCATATCATTCCCTTTTATTCTAGTTCTCTCTTAATTTAAATTGCAATCAGACCATAGTGGCATAGTTTAAACCCTATTTTATGTTCTTGACTCTTTTGGACACTTTTTGACATTTTCTCTAGACTCTTGAGTAAAAAATAGGGAATTTTATTAACTTACTCGATTCTAAGTGAAGTAGTAGGTGGATGTGGAATACGAAGGTAAGTGAATACCTCCCTTTGCAAGTGAGGAATTTCTGCAAAATATACAATAAGTGCTAATACTTTTCCATCATGTCTTTCCTCTACAAACCAATTTTCCAATCTATATTTTGTTTCCCATCAAGAAAAAACCATCGCTGATCTCCATTCTCAATTTCCCCCTTCTTAAACCATTATTCTCATGTAGCTGCTAGCCCCATAGCTCAGGAGATGGCCTATTCAGTGACTTGACATTCTAGGGAGCTAACTCCGGCAGTGTTTCCATCAAAGATGTGAGAAAATTCAAGTGTGACAGTTGAGTCATACCCATCAAATTTAAGTAGAAAGGGGAGGAATACTGACTTTTGAAACAAGGGTAGACTCTCCTTATACCCAATTGTTCGCTCAAGCTCCTTCACGATCCACGGCTCTATACGAATATATGCCATAATGACTCAAAAACTACATTGTTTCTTGCAATTCTGAAGAGTGTCAATCCAAAAAAATAAATCTGGGATATGTCTTGGGGAATTCACAATTACCAAATTCACTGCATGTTCCTATATTAGTGATCTCAATGTTCATGCGTTTAGTTATGAAAAATTCGGTCTTAGAAAGGTTGCAGATATGACCATGATTTTGAGGTAAGTGGAGCAATGATGACTAGTAAGGGTGGCAGTTATAGGGAGGATTGAAATCAAAACAAAACAAGGTATTATATGGTATCATTTCAATCATTAATAATTTAGAAGGGTTAACATTAATTATGCGGAGGTTTCACACATATCCTGATCACATAATGAGTTTGCATGGGGTATACATAGCACTTAAATTAAGATAAGGTTTAATGTCAATAATTTCTTTGTACTTTAAAAATGTCATTCCTATTTAAGAAATGATAAAATAAAAGTCTGATCAAATATAGAACTTCTAATTGCATGTCATAATTCAAAGTGATGCATCCATTTTGTGCTCGTGACAAGGTTCATGTGCTAAAAATAATCCCTGTTCCTAGACGATCTTCTCGGTACTGAGCATGAATTCTTGCACCAGGGGCATGCATTCTTGTACTGGAATTCATATTCCTGTACCAAAGAGTCGAGTGGTTTTTGCACTAAAATATGTATTCTTGTACTAAGGAATATTCTTGTTCCTGTACTGAAATACATGTTCCTGCACTTAGGAGTGCACTATGGATCATCTAATCATGCAATCAAACTCATGAAGGAAGAGAGAAGCGAGAGAGGGAGATTTTCTTTTTTAGAATAGGAAGGAATCATCAAGGAATCCAAGAGGGAGACCAACCAAGAGGGACATAAGGAAAAGGGATAGGGAAATATTTCTAGGGAAAATAGAGGGAGAAATGAAATCAAATAGGGAAAAATTTCCTTTTGAAGAAAGGGATGGTTAAACTCAATAGGACAAAAAGAAGAATTTTTAGAGGAAAATTACGAAATATGAATAAGAAGAAAGGCATAGTTTAACCTCTAATTCTGCCAAATAGTGTTGAACAAAAATAACTGCAACGGGAATTGAGTGTTACTTAGACAAGATTTTCCATGTAGGCTGTCTCGAACTTGGATAAGGGTTTGGTTCTACTAATTATGCTGCACAAAAAATTTAACAAAAACCTTCCTCTTCTCGGTGAAAGTTAACATTTATGGAGTTCAAGTGACATTCCCATTTTATTAGAGATTGATCCTCCTGCTAGCATGCTATTTTTCAGGTTGATCCTTCTATGATCATGTTAGTAAACTAATTTTCACAACCACAAGAAAAACATTTTTTTATTTTTTCATTTTTTTATTTTTTTTACTAGAAAATGAAAAATCAGACTTGCAATAGGTTGGCATGGTCACCCGCCATCCTTAGTTTAGATTGTTGTTGTACTTGCTGCATAAAATCTTCCTTTGTGAGGGGCTAAAAATACTTTAAGTCTATGCCTGTTCACAAGGAATACTAATTCTCGCCCATCAATAGTTTTGATTTCTACAACCCCATTTTCAGAAACTTTAATTACTTCGTAAGGCCCCATCCAGTGTGTATGGAAATTTCCTTTAAAATGTTTAAATCTAGAGCCATAGAGGATTACCCAATCACCTAGTTGGAATTGCGTCTTCTTGATCCACTTGTTGTGCCACTTCCTGCGTTGTTGTTGTACCAACAAATTCTATTGAACAACATCCCTTCTAAATTCCTCCAACTCATTTAATTGCAATAGACATTGTTGTTCTTCTTCTGAGAGGTCTAGCCCCAATTGGACTACAATTTGGAAAGTTTTTATCTAGAAATCGATAAGTAAGAGGACTTGTTTCCCGTATACCAAGTCATATGGTGTATTCCTTGTACTATTCCTCTAGCTGGTTTGATAAGTCCATAAGGCTTCAGGTAACCTGCTGGCCCAATCCTTTATGTGCAAATTTATAGTTTTGGTAAGCATAACTTTAATCACATTGTTAGTAGATTCCACCTGGCCATTTGCTTGTTGGTGGTGCGATGTAGATTTCCTGTATCAAATTTTACATTGATCCATAACACCTTGAAATAGATTATAAATAAACTGTGGTCCATTATCAGTAACAATCTCTCTAGGAACACCAAATCTAGTGAAAATTTCAGTAAACGAAAAATCAACAACAACCTTTTTAGTAGTGAAAGAAACAACTTTAGCCTCTACCCATTTTGTAACAAAATCTGTAGAAACCAAAATATGCTTTTTTATTTAAAGATGTTGGATTTATTGGTCCTACAAAATCAATAGCCCATTTTTCAAAGGGATTAATCATAACTTGAGGACATAAAGGAATTTCATTGGCTTGTACAAGCTGGCCCATTGACTAAGAACTATCACATCACTTCATGTATTGTTTGGCATCCTTAAACAAGGAAGGCCAAAAATAGTTAGCTTGTAAGATCTTATATGTAGTTCTATTTTCATCGAAATGGCCCCCACAAGGTTCATCATTAGAAAATTTCATAATTTCAAACACTTCTTCCTGTCTTACACATCTACGAATGATAAGATTTGGTCTAGTGTAAAAGAGGTCCCATTGGATCCAGGAATATGAAGCACTTTTTTGGATGATATTTCGTTTTCACAAGGAGATAAGTGAGGTGGTATCTTTCCTATGACTAAATAATTGGCTATGTCAGAAAACCACGAGGATTTTTTTTACATAGCAAAATGATGTTCATTAGGTAAATCATCATCAACATGAATTACTTCACCAGGATTCTTTAACCTATAAAGATAATAAATTACAACATTAGGTTTTCCTAGTCTATCAACAATAGTAACATTGAATTCCTGTAACAAAAGTAACCACCTAGTCACTCTACCACTAGTTAATGGTTTATTCATTACGTATTTTATAGTGGAATGATCAATATGTACAAATACTTTGTACCTTGTAATATAGTGTCTGAATTTATTTATAGCAAAAATCAAATCTAAAAACTCCTTCTTAGTTACTGTGTATTTTAGTTTGGCAGGTGATAAGTTCTTACTAATGAAGTAAATAACATAGGAATGTGGGTTCTCTTCATGTCCTAAAGCTGCACCAATGGAAGTATCTAAAGCATCAGAGGAAATATGGAATGGAAGGGACCAATTAGGTCCTCTCAAAACTGGTGCATGTACTAAATTTTCATTTAATGTTTCAAAAGAGTGTTTGGAAGTTGTGGACCAAGAGAACTCACTATTCTTAGTTAACAATTGGAAAAGGGGGGTTGCTATCCTAGAAATGTTCTCAATGAATATTTGGTAATAACCCACATGGCACAGGAATCCTCTCACTTTCCTTTGTGTTTCGGGTGTAGGAAGACACAAAATAGCTTCTATTTTAGCTAGGTCTACTTGGACACCTTTGAGAAAAATCAAATGACCAAGAACCACTCTGGCTTTGCACATTAATCTACATTTTTTGTCATTCAAAGAAAGGTGAGCTTCTTGGCAATGAAAAATCATTTTTCCTAAATTTTTGAGGGCTTCTTGGAATGAATCACCAAACATTGAAAAATCATGCATGTAAATTTCTACACACTCGAGGTCAGCAAAAATAGCCAGAACTACACTTTCAAAGGTAGTTGGGGCATTACACAGCCCAAAGGGAAGCACTCGGTAGGCAAATGTCCCCCATGGGCATGTGAAGGTGGTTTTGTCTTGATCCACTAAAGCCATCTAAGAATGAAAAGTACTTTTTACTGGAAAGGGTATCTAGCACCTGATCGATAAAAGGAAGGAGAAAATAGTCCTTGAGAGTGGCTTTATTCAACTCTCTGTAATCGATACAAATGCAGCATCTCCCATATTTTTTCGAGACTATCACCAATGGAGAGACCCATTAGCTATCAGATATAGAATAAATGAAATTAACATCTAGGAGTTTTTGTAATTCTTCTTTTACAACTCTTAGTGTAGGGTTCATGTTCCTTTGAGGTTGTTGAATAGGTCGGGCTCCCTCTTGAATGTAAATATGATGAGTGCAAGTTTTAGGAGGTATGCCTTTTATGTCCTCATAACTCCATGCAAAAGCATCTAGATGATCTCGCAACACACTAACACACTCCTCCTATTGGGATGGATCCAGGTCTGAACTAATGTGTAAGGATTTTCTAGGACTAATATCAACAAGAGTGGTCTCAGGCTTGAGAGTGTAGGGAGGTGCTGCTAGAGTCTGTGATGAAGAAGGTTGAGAACTGTAACTCTCTTGAAAATATAGACTAAATATTTTATGAATCATATCAATATATAGTTATTCAAGAAGTCTCGTATCTCCCGCTCTAGGGTTGACTCGGTATGATGGTGGATCAAATAAATAGATCGATTCTCCTCATTACTACTTTCATAGTCTAGCCATAATGTATCTCGGAGCTCCTGAATAGATCTAGCAGGTGGATACAAGGTGACTTTCTTCCTAGCATCTCCATCGGAAATATACATATCACCAGAGTGGCATCCAATATAAGAATCAGCTATGGAAAACCATTGTCCTCCCAGAATCAAGGGATGTCCACGAATAGGATTTTTTGGCTGAAGCACAATAAAATTTGCAGGTATTCCAAGGAATCAATTTAAACAACCACATCATTCAGCACACCTTCTGGCTTCATTTTATATTTGTCTACGAGTTCAAGCATAGTAAGGGTAGGAAAAATATGGGTAAACCCAAGTTGATCCATGGTTTTTTTGGTCATAACATTAATGGCCACCTCTATGTCTATTAAGACATTTAGGACAAGGATATCACCTATCTGGATAGAAACAACCAGGTTTCCAAGATCAATATATTTCTCCATTTCTGCACATCTTGTCATCAACTCGGCTACTCTTCCAACAAATTGAATGGTATGATGTTCTACTCTTTTCCTTCATGGTTTCTTAATATAGAGTTCCCTAATGATTTTTTTAGATATGGGGATCTATTTAATAGCTTGAAGAAAAGGGACCTTTACACAAAGATTCTTAAGCTCAGAAGCCACACTAGACTTGGTAATGGGGTTATTTTTCTCCATAACTAGCCTCTCTAGATAGGGAGGTTTTTTTGAAGAAGATGGTACCTCCAAATGTGTGGAATGGGTCGAATGGTAACATCTTTTGAATGATCTGGAGTTTCCTCCTCATTCTTCTCCTCGATAATCAACGTGGATTGTTGTGGGTTTTATGGTTTTACTAGCCTTCCTAATCTCAATTGAATCTCATGGATCCCAACCAAAAAGGTCTCTTACAAGGGAGAAGGGAGTGGTCCAATGGAATGAATCAATTGTACTGCCTTATTATTAAGATTCGGTACTCGTTGAGCAGGTAGTTGGGATGGTCAAAAGGGTGGTGGTAAAGGTAATAATGGCATTGATTGACTTTGCTAAGGTAAGGAGGATAAGGATGGTTGTGACATGGGATAAGGTGTTTATGTAGTAGGACATGATTGCATGTGTGCAGGGAAGGAATAGTGAGAGTGATTTGACCCCGTCCATCCTCTAGAGTGCAATTGATCTTCGACAAGGAATGTGCGTGGATTTCTGACTGGAATAATCTTTGCTGGCGAACTATCATAATGATACCAGTTGTCCCATGAGTATAGGAATGGTGTTTGGTACAAGAATTTTCTTGCATCCATCATGTTCTATAACAATTAATACTTCCACTCTATCGTGCCTCCTTAAGAAAGAAAATGTATAAGTTGCAAAGACAAAATAAACCATTTAAAACTTTTTTAGATAATAATTAAGTTCATATAACCCACAATGTCGAAAGTCATGAAGGAGTACATGAATAGGTGTACGGGTTAGGTTCCATGGGTAAAACATAGGGCTTGGATGAAGTAATAAGGTGAAATTGAGGTTAAAAGTAGAACAATTTTGGCGACCAACAGTCACCGTTGCAGTGACTCTCTCCACATGATTCATTATCCTTCTATTTGATTGATCCCTGCACTTGTTTTACTTGCATCCATCATCATTCAATCCTATCTACACTCAATATCACACCATCCTTCATATATGATTGATTGTATGCTCCCCTTGGGGCAGATTTGGGCTCTGCTTTCCAGGATCTCACATTCATTTGCATGCAATACACAATCTGGAAAATTAATGTAGAATTTTGAAGAATTTTTCTACAAATCAGCTAGCTCTAATACCATGTAGAACTTTTTCTACAAATCAGCTAGCTCTAATATCGTGTAGAAATTTCCCACTTATAGATCACCTGCTAATACAATGTACTAAAGGAAAACACTTGATCTAATTCTACAAAAAATTTAGCGGAAACTTAATCAACCATAAGCAACATCAAGAAGAACACATATAATTGATATGGAGAAATCAAACACACATAACACATAAGATATAACTAGGGGAAAGCACCAGTCTAAAACCCCATATTTGTATTATCATACAAGTGGAAATATGTCTGGATTACACAAAGCCTTAGCCCAGAAGCTATCTAGCTCTCAATACAATCCCTTTGCTGCTCATAGATAGTCAAATGCTTCTTAGAAACCTTCTCCTTTGCCCTCCACGCTTCCTATTTCTATGCACAGTTTTTCTTGGGTCCTCCATCTACAACCTATGTGATTCTCACCTCACACACAACACTGACCTCTGAAATAACTGCAAAAAACTGAAGGAGATAAATCCTCATCATGGATGAGCTTCCTTTATAGGAACAATATTCATCCAAATGATAGTACACTATCCCTTCTCTGATCTCAGCTGGGTCTTTGTCTAAACTGACATGCATGAGTTATTTAAGCTATAATATTCAGTTATTTGAAAATACCAGTTGTTACATGCATGCAAGCATTAACAAACTCAATCTTATTAATTCAACAACTTGTTAAATTAATCTAACTAGACTTTGCCTTAGTTAACTGAGCCAACTAATTACAACTCATAATTAGAACTCATCCTTATCTCTTTAACTAATGGATAAACTCACCAATTAATAGATAAACTATTGCATGTCCTCACATAGAATTCAAGTTTGTTTTTCCTTAGCTAATTAGCTCATGGAGATTAATTAATTAATATTTTAAATAGCTATTAAGACCAAAATCGTTTTTACTTCCTATAGATAGACCAGGGATTGCTATAAATAGGAGGGGACCCATAAATGATATTTTTAGAACTTTCTATTTTTAGTAGTTTCACCTCTCACCCAAGGTGGCCAATGACCTTACTAGCCAAATTTATATTTTTAGACATGCTATTTTTACGAGTCCTATTTTTAGTACATTCTAAATTTAACATTTCTTGTTGCACATTTTTCAACACTCCCTCTCAATAAGAAATACTTCCTCTCGAACCCGATCCTATAACTTTGGAATGTTCTGCATGCAACACATCGACCTAGTCCACTTGCTCCAACAACACTTGGAACAAAAGCACTCCCAACTGACCACTCTGTTGTGCTAGGAATATACTTTGATGCTGAAGCTCTACCTGCTGCTGACAAGTGCTCGCTTTCTGACATCTATGCTACTACAACATCTCCATTCATCTTACACCATTGCACACCTCTTTGTGCCACCTAGCACCGTGCAAAACACTTGTGCCTCTCGCATTGTTGCAGCTTGCTATCTATGCGCTATCTTGGAATTCCCTGCATTGTCGCTTTGTCTGCCGCTCCATCCGCATCTGTCTCTACCCAATCAGTCAGTTCCTGCTACTCCACATCGGCACTCCCGTAGCAAGGTCTCATCCAAGAGGTTGGGTACCTCAAGGATCCTACCCCTCCTCCTAGGGACAATCACTCTACATCACTCCATCTCCTACCTGGAGGTATGGCTGCATGTGATCCCTCAGACCACCTGGGTCGAAGTTTCCCCCGATTGGAGGTCTCTGCATGAGTGGATGCCTCCATTCTATCTCCTCTTAGCTTCCCCAGTTGTGGCCGCTCCATAACCTCCTAAAGCTGCTACACCAATCGTGGCTCCTCCACAATTGTCTGAGACTTCTTCTGGCTCTGCATGTTGAGAGGTAATTTACTCTCCCTTTCAACCACCAAGTGTCTAATATTTGCATTGCTCCTCAAGGCTTTGCATGCATCTTGCACCTCAAGTGCATATAGGTTCTTGGCTGGCACACCAATCTATTTCCACTTTCTCGCTGTCATGAAATTTTCTAGAAAAAGCGCTGATTTTAAACCAGTGATATCTCCCTCATTCGAACTCTGATTCAGCCAAATTTTTTTTTTTTTTTTTAATTTTTAATTTTGGGTATTTTTCTACAAGGAATCCAAATGTAATATTTATTTCTCAAAATTTTGTACAAAAAATTTTCAGATCTGCTCTGCATATTCTCAGCCCAAAACTCAAAACTTTGAAATCTCCTCTTAGTATTCTATTCTCTCCTTGACCACCTGTGCTTTGATACCACGTAGAATTTTTCTACAAATTATATAGCTCCGATACCATGTAGAATTTTATAGAATTTTTTTACAAATCAGATAGCTCTGATACCATGTAGAACTTTTTCTACAAATCAACTAGCTATAATACCATGTAGAAATTTCCCACCTGCAGATCACCTGGTAATGCAATGTACTAAAGTAAAACACTTGATCTACTTCTACAAAAAATTTAGTGAAAGATTAATCAACCATGAGAAACATCAATAAGAACACATATAACTGATATGGAGAAATCAAACACACATAACACAAAAGATATAACCAGGGGAAAGCACCAACCTAAAACCCCATCTCTGTATTATCATACAAGTGGAAATATGTCCGGATTACACAAAGCCTTAGCTCGGAAGCTATCGAGCTCTTAGTAAAATCCCCTTGCTGCTCATAGACAGTTAAAGGCTTCTCAGAAACCTTCTCCTTTGCCCTCCAAGCCTCCTATTTCTATGCACAGGTTTTCCTGGGTCGTCTAGCTGCAACCTGTGTGATTCTCACCTCACACACTGTTGGATACCTATACCAATAGGTTTCATATTTCATGATTGGCAAACTCAAATGCCAAATATGCTCTGCTTTGCTGATACAAAGATCACATATTTCCAAGGCAAGGCAAGGTGTGTACATGCCTTCATGTTTATTAAATTTTGATGGATGGTCCAACAGTATAAACTGGATCATGCCATGTTTCAATTTTCTGTTGTAGAATAGAGAAAGAAGTCTATCCAAACTGTTTAATCTTGGTAGAACAATAGTTAGGCAGAGAAGCTAAGGTTCCCAACTGCTTAATCTGGGGCCTTGGAAGAAATAGGGGTAGTGCTAGATAGGCAATCAAAAGAAAAAGCCTATGGAAAAGAAAAGGCACATAAGGGTCTGCAAGTCTAAGTGCACCCTCCAAGAAGAAACAAAAAATGCTAGGCAAGTAGATGGGTAGGTAGAAGGGGTTGTAGAAGTGGTGTTCCTTTCAAACTAAATCTTGCTGGTCAATACAAGGAAAGCAACATAAGGGAGCATGTCTAACTTCCCTTTTCTCCTTATTTGTCACTCATTACTAACATCCCTTCACCAGTTGTGGTTATGAAAGAATTCAAGGTTTTATGTTGGTCCTTGTTTCCTTTAAGAGCCACATTTCTTGTGCAAAATTCTTTTCATTTTGATCTACTCCCTAAGCTAAGTTGTTTCCAAATAAACTTAGTGATATCACTCCTCATTCACCCTCTCCCTCCATATTAACCCTTAACTTCTATTATCTAACTCCCTATGTCACCCTTTCCCTACTATTATAACACCATGGTGTATAAACCCCAAACATTCTATAAATATTTCCCCCCCTTGGCATTATAGCCATATGATTCACTACTAGGGAATTAAATTGGCATCTGGTTAGTTTAAGAACCCAAGCCTTACCTCTTTATCTCCCTCAGAATTCATTTACCTAGTCAACCCTTCATTTTGCTTATGGAACCTTGGAAAAATCCGTCTACACCCTTTAACCCGCTCAAAAGGCAAAAATACCTTGAAAACCCACTTTTCCGCTTTATCCTAAGTTCGGGATTTATGCGCGTTTGATACAAAAAATACATTGAAAAACCACTGTTTTTTGCATTTATCCAAAGTTTTGAGGTACGCGCGATTTTGCAAAGAAATTTCATGAAAAAACCCATTTTTCCTAAGTTTTTGTGATTAGCGCGCCTTTATAAAAATACATTAGAAAACCATGCAAGTCGCGAATAATTCTAAGGGTCTCGCCGGGCACAAATCCCGTGAAAAATAATTGTTTATTACCCGCCTGACGCCGTATCATCCGCACAGTTCATCGGCTCGTCGACTGTCCGATCGGGCGCTTTTCATCCGACGGTTGACGTGGATATCGGACTGGTCCCGACGTCCGAAAGATATCGTCTGATATCTGTCAGAGGCTGACGTCAGGCCTCGGCCACGCGTCGCCCCCATAGCGTATCAGAGCCCCCTCTAACAGATTCCCTTCCATATCATAAGCAGTGCGATATGATACCGCTGTGGTTTCCGGTTTTTCGCCAATCTGCCTGCCAGCATCATCGCCGTGTCACTGCCTGCGTCATCGCCGCGTCCGCGCCCCCGTCCGCCATTGCTCCACTTGTCCGCCACCTCACCACCCCCGTGGACCACTCATAAGCGGCCACGTCACCTGATGACATCATGCTGGCGTCATCCGACCGTGACCCACCCGATGACGTCATGCTGACATCATCCGAAAAAGGCACCAATGTCCCAAAAATCCATATTTTTGCCAATTTTTCGCGTTTTTTGCACTTTTTGCAAAAACTGTTGTTGCGCCTTCTGCATGCATTTTACGTCCAAAATTCCACCAACGTACTCAAATCGACCTGGAGACCTTCGGCGTGCCTACCCACCTGCATTCGTGACCCGGACCGTCGAGTTTACCAGGTATTTATCCCTGCAAATCTTCTCTGAGCCTGGTTTTGTCTGCAATAGCAGAGAACTCACTTAAGACACTGAAAAACGCATAATTCACTGGCAAAATTCCCTGCACCCAGTTCCCATTGAAAATTGAATGGCCGAAATTCACTAGCTGAGCCTGTTTAAACAAAACTTTCATTGAAACCTGCATTCTGTTCGCGCAGTCGTGAACAGGAAACCCGGAACCTACACCTAATTATTGAGAAAGGTCTGTTAAAGACAAGTATTTTCCTTCTCAAGTGATTGTGTGCAGTATTTCAATTGCTGCAAGTTCACCCTATCGTCCTCTGTTTCTCAATTTACCTCTTTTGACCAAGCAACACTCTTTTTCTGTTGCCCAGCCAAGTAACACTAATTTGCATACAAAGCAGAGTTCTTAAGTAACCATGGAGACTCCAGTAGCACCTGTGGCCCTCAATGTTGCCCCTTTGCATGCCCCTTAGAGAGAATTGGAGTGGCAGGATCTAGCAGACTTAGATTACCAAATCTCAGAGGACTCCCTAACACACAGCAAGTTCCACCTCCACCTACTAATTGAACTAAAGGCCAAACATGTAGATGGAACAGATATATTGAGCATTTGGGATTCCTTCCTCCCAATCTTCAAGCTTCCTTAGGTCAACCAATTTCCTGACCTAATTCACCTGTGTGTTGTATGTTATGATCCCACTCAGAGAGCTGTGCTTGACCCTTCAGGCTCAGTTGTATTCTACATCACCCCTTGAGGCCATTAGAGAAGATGCTGCCAGTTTAAGACTGAGAAGAAATGTTCCCCTGTCCTTGTTGCGATCTATAAAACCAAGGAGCTAGATGTGACAGATCTCAGAGCACAAGCTGACCAACTGTTTATTAACTTATGATACTATGGCAATACCCTCTTTTTCTGTACCTCAACCAATTGGGCGTAGACCTTGCAAATATGATCAGTTCCATCCTGGGTTATAAATCAGTTGAGTATATTGATGAAACTGTACTGGTGATGATGCTCATGTTTTCCCCTGGCAAAACTCCAATCTGTTATGACTATGCCACCTACATATCAGACAAGATGCGTGAGCAGTTTATGAACCTATCAAGAGAAAAGGTGTTCAGATACACCTCCTACATCTACCACTTAATTTTATTCTATCAGCATGAGAAATTCTCCTTCATTGTCAAAAGAGTGGATGCACAAGGTAATCCAAGGTCAGTAGTGTACTGGAGCTCAGTTTTTCATTGCAGAGCCTATTCTCCATACACTTACTATGAGTTTATAGACCTCTTCAGCCACCCAGCCATGTCTCTGTTCCTGAGCTCACCTCCTCCAAGACTGACAGATGAGATGCAGAGAATCCTTCAGTTGTCCAAAGTGTACAGCATTGGGGATTGGTATTTTTACCAAAACTACACCGTTATCAGAATATATGGTTGTGAGTTACCCCCATACAGACTGCCTAAGTATGTGCCCATGAGACTATTTGCCCTTGAATACTTCAGACAATTTGGGAATGCTGATATGATACACTTCTCAGGCAAAGGCAAGAAGGCACAGCTGAAAGTGAAAAACCAGTCGGGCCACCTTGTTTTGAACAAAAGGGAGGAAGGCTGGAAAGAAGCTGATAGAAAGCTAGAATGCCTTGGCCTAAAGACCAGTTTCCTCTTGAAACCTTATGACCCCAATCACTCCATATCATTAAGAAGGGTCAAATATAGGCTCTCTAGTTATGACCATGTAAGGTTGCCTCACATTGAACAATATGCAAATCAATCAAAATGGAAAAGAGGCACACTAGAGGAACCTATTACACAAGAAGAACTCAATGAGAGAGCAAGAAGAAATCTTCTTAAAATGGCTGACTTGGAAATTCTTGCACGGGTATTCTCTCTGCCAAAGCCTCAAGTAGGAGCAGCTGCCTCATCCTCCACAGCACATCAGGAGGCAGTCAAAACTACAAATCAAGCTCCCAGCAAAGGCAAGGAAAAAGAGATGGAGAAAGAACAGGTACAGCAGGCACAGGTTCAGCAACAACAACAGGGACATCAGCCAGAAAAGGAGCAGCCAGGGAAAGGAGAACAAACAACAGAGGCCCCAATGGTCACAAAGCAGCAACCAACACAAATGGTGCCACCTAGGCAAGAATCAAGAATTGATTCTTCAGTCCTCCAAACCCCACAAAGAGAGGACATAAGCAGGAAAATGGACAGAGAGACTCCCCTAACGACATCAACAACTCAAGGGGAGAAGAGGCAAGGGTTGAACCCTTTTTCAGAAGAAGAAATGCAAATAGGGCAAACTTCGGGTATGGGCGTGCCCAGCATGGAGGTCTCAGCAAGTTCCTTCCAGCAGGAACAAGAGAGGGCAGCAGGAGGAGAAGTTAGCTCCTCAAGCCAACAAAGGGAAGGTGAAAAGAGCATCAAGCAGCAGTTCAAGGATATCAAAAAGAGAAATGAACCCATAAGGCTGCAATTGTATAATCATTTATTGAAAATGGCTCCCACTAACTAGCAAAGACTCATGTCTGCCTATGATGCACATAAGGGAAAAATGATAATGAGCCATTTCACACCAGCCGTGAAGCAACCACAGTCAGCTGCTGATTATATCAGGACCAACCTTGAGGTCCTGGCGAAGGACATCCACCCAATGGATCAGATCGAATTACGCAAACAAACGGGTGAGATGGTGTATGCCTCCTTGGCAGACAAGACGTTGGTGAACTACAGGCTACAAAATAGCCTAAATAATACCACTGCACAACTCGAGTTGGAAAGGGCATCCTCTCAAGCAAAGGACAACAGGATCAAAGCTTCAGAGGACATCATAATAGAGCTTGGGCATGATCCTAAGGATGTCAAAGTAGTGCAGGAGATTCTGAAGCTAAGGGATGCTGATATGGCAACACTGAGGAAAATGATAAAAATCCTAGCAACTCTTCATCCTCAAACATAAGAGATTGCCCAGCTTAGACAAGAAAAGGATGCAGCAGCTATGCTGGTAACATTATACAAAGAGCTCATCCAGACACAAGAGAAATTGAAGGAATCAGAGGCTGCACTTCAGGTAGCATTGTAGCAAAAGGAGTCTGGACAAACTTCACAACCTCCTCCAGAAACAATTAATCTGGAGGAAGCTCCTCAAAACACTACCCCTCCCAGTCAGCAGACACAACAAGCTGCACCCTCCACCTTAGCACCAACAAGAGAGCAGGCGGAAAGCCTTGACATGCAGAAGCTGAGAAACGAGATTCAAGCCTTGGAGGCCCAAATGTTAGAGTTGAATCAGGCCAAAGAAACTCTGGCTAAGATCAATGAGAAGTATGATAAATCCAAGCAAAATATGGCTGAGAGAGAAAGAGAGGTAAAGGCTCTCAAAAAGAGAATAAATGAGCTAGAAAAGGAGCTCACACTGGACAAGGTAACAGTTGAGCTCAAGAGAATCCTACGGGCCAATATTGGCCAGTCCATCACAGACCAGTGGGAATACATTGAGACCATTCATGAACAAATGGGGCTCATTGGAAAAGCACACAGGGAAATCCAAAGGGCAAGGGCATCTCTAGGCAGCATGCCTGAGGTTGCCACTAGAATGATAAATGTGCTTAACTACAGGACAAGCTCCCAGCTGATCAAAATGGGAATTGCCAACAGGACTGAGACCATTTCAATGGTCAAAAGGGTCCTGACAATAAGAAACCTGTACAGACCTTAGAAAGAAGAAGCCAAAGACATGCAGGAGATATCAATAATTTCCAGGACAAGGTTCATGGCATTACAAAACAGAGGCCTTCCTAGCTTGATGGAGCCCTCAGGAAGGCTACTTTCACATGAAAAATATGCCAAGAGGGTCAACACTTTTGCTGCTAATCAGATTGCAGAAACAACCAGCACATCAGCAGAAACAGGGCCAACATCAGGATAGACCCTTTTCAACAGGGTGGAGAGCTTATTCTTCATTATGAATGAAATTACTCACTTGTTTGATGACCCTCCCAATTTCTATAAGTATACAGAGGCAGATGAGACCATGGGGTCAATTTTGAGGCATCAATTGCCTACACAGGAAGTCTGGAATAGTTTAATACAATTACTGCTAAACCAAAGCTAGTAATTATGTTTTTTTCTTTTTGAAATATTTAAATCGTCATGCACAGGAAAATATGGATATATCAGCATGTATGCAGTAAGAGGCTGAGCCAACTCAACACAACTATTCGGCCACCACAGCAGCATTGGCAGTCACAGGTGACAGGGCCAAAAAGCTACAGGAGGACAGAGCTGCACAGACACGTCACTCAGCAGTTAGAACAAAGCATTCAATTGACTCAGTGAGCTCCAATGGTCGAAATCTTCTGACAGGAGTAAAGAGCATTTATGTTGTATTAAAGGCTGTAATAACTTCTTATCTACTATTTCTGTACGAGTTAATGAAGATATTTTATCTCTCGGATGATTCAATGCCTGAGATATTTTATACGAAACACTTCTATATATTCCCCCTCGCATAAGTTAGCAGGGGTTGGACGTTAGATGTCGAATATTGTTCATATCTATTCTATTGTTCTTTACTGTAAACTCTTAGAGAAGTAATACAAATGATGATGGAATCTCCAAAGCTCTGTGTTCCTTGATGCTTTCTGGTTTTTAGCTGAAAGTTGTCGGATTCCTGCGTATTTCATGGCACAATAAGTTTTTCTTATAACTCTTTGTTATGTGTTTTGTTATCTTTCATATCTCTTTCATGTTTCCTGTGTCTTACAGTTAATAGCAAGGAAAAAGAATAGTTCCAGGATTTAATCACAGATTACCCTGAACTCAATCTAAGCTATTTTGAATGTTTTTCTTCAGTTATAGTAATGAAGGTGTAATTCTTAATTGCCACCCTTTCACACTATATCTTTCACAGTGATTATTGTTCCAGGAATTCAAGTTTGCTCCTGAGGAATATATCTCTTTCACACACTTCAGCTTAGTGGAAAATTCTTAATTGCTTTTCACTGGTTGTTTACATTCAATCATCATAATTTCAAGTTTGTTTCATGAAGTATCTAAATGGCCATGTAACTCCAGCTGCTCAAACTCAAGATTTCAAGAAACCAATAGCTACAGACTCCATTGCCCAATGGACTAACATTATCTGCAGATCTCCACTTTAAGTACAGAAAGACATCCTTCCAACCAAACATAAACCAAAACCCTTACTTCATAACTAGCCTAAAATCTCTACAGAACAGAGACAAACCTTGAAGAGAGAGCCCTCTCTGATTACAGCTGGGCTAGAAGCTGTAATCCAAAGATTGTTTAGTGGTTACCCCGGCCGTATTCTCTTGGGAGTCAAAGGGAACAACCTGGGTGTTAACATAAATGGCGACTCCACTAGGGACTCTCTAGGATTTTCTAATTACTATATATCTCTTAAAGTTACACTTGAAACCTGAATATCAGTCAATAAGCCTTCAAAGCTGTTTCTGTTCCAACACTAACAGTTTCAAGGAAGAGCTGATTCAGTCAATCTTCATAGTCAATCTTCATACTGGTTTTGAGATATATATAGCATTTTCAATATCTTGTCCAGTCCTTGCAGATATAAAATTCTCCTAAAAAACTCAAAAAACTAGTTTAGAAGTTGGCTCCCAAGAAGAATCTTCGGTACACTAGGGCAAATCCTGACCCAAACCCACCTAGTCTCTTTGAAAATCCTAACACAATCCCTAAATTTGTTAAGAGGCAGCAAGGGCCAGATAAGCTTGCTGACTTAAGTCCAGAGACAGTTCACCCCAACGCCATCTCCACTCCAATCGAGGTTCTTTTTCGGTCCACCCCCAATTCCCCTAGTTCTCCATCCATATCCCAAAGCCCCCCTCCCATATCCTCATCCCCCACACATACTCCCTTGACCAACACTCTAGGTTCTACTACACCTGTTACCCCTGTCGTACCTACTATTCCTTTTGTCCCAGTTGTCCTTGTCAATCCCCCAAACCTTGCGAATATGGCTATGAGATATGCACCTCTGCAATTACCTGCTAATCCTGCAGCTTTACCTTAGGATTACCAAGCCAAAATCTCATATTTTGACTCCACTGGCCCTTACTCTGCTATTCAGCATGCCAAGAGGATGCAAGATCATTTTGAGAACTATGAGATAGATGATGAAAGTGTGAGGATGAGAATTTTTGTCCAAAGCCTAACAGGTGATGTCTGAACTTGGTTCAGGTCACTTCCTGCAAATACCATCACAACCCCTAATGAGCTTTACCAAGCCTTTACCAACAGATGGGAGAAAAAGAAGGATCCCTTCCACATACTGGGTGAATATGACATGATTAAGAGAGGTCCTCAAGAGACAATTCTGGAGTATTGTGCTAGGTTCAACAATGTATACAATGCAATACCCCAAAACTTAAGACCTCCTCCTGATTTGGCCTTATACAAATTCCCTGATGGATTTGACCCTGACATGGCTTATCAATTAAAAGAAAGAGCCCCTCAAACCCTTGAAGAAGCACAAAAGGTTGTTGTCACAGTTGAGGCTAACCTAATTGCTAAGAGGAACAGGGCAAGATTGGAAAATAGAGTTGCCTTCAAAGGGGAACCCTCAGCATTTGACCAGAAATTGGATGCAATAATCTCTGGTATGAAGAGGTTGGGTGACAGAGTAGAATCTGTGGAGAGAAATTCATCATGGGAAGAACCACAAAATAACCCTAACAGGAATCAAAATTTTAGGAGGAATCAGAACCCAAACGTTGGCAAGGCTAATCCTGATCCAGAGATAAGACCTCCATTCCAGGAAAACTATGCTGAAACATCCCCTTCAGATGAGCAAGTGGATGACACCCACATTCACCTAATGGGCCTTGATGATGAGCACCAAGTTTTCCTAAGTCAAGAAGATCACGAAGATGATGACATTAAACAATTTCAAACCAAGTCAGGTGAGTCATTTGACTTCAAACAAGGCTATGACACAGTTGTTTATGAAGTTCATAAACAATACAAACTAACAAGTAGAACTGTAAACATAACACATCCTGAAAAAATAAAGGACAGATTGCAGCCTAAGAGTGCCATAGTCACAAAACCAATTAATACAACTGATTCACTTACAAAACAGGTAACCATTGAAGAAGTTACTGAAAAACTTCCCTCAACACAGAGGCCATTGGCTGCATCATCTTTACAGCCTAATCCAAGTAGAAAAGTTCCTCAAGAAATAAATGAAAATCACAAGCACCGAGATCAAGATAGAGATCAAGAAGAAAACTTACTAAATAGAGAAAAAGTGGTCACCCACGGTACCAAAATCCAAACTGAAAAATCTTTTGACTTGGAAGCTGAAATTGGCAAACTGAAAGTAGCCATCCCTCTTTCAGAACTAGCCAAGCATGACATCTACAAACAATAGATTAAGAAGTCCCTCCAACTCACTCAAGACAAAGACAATGTCAATGTGTTGGATGACACCCCAGAATTGTTGTTTGGTCCAGAGGTTGATGGAAAAATAGCAGGCACAGGGATCTTACCTTTTTATGTTAGTTTGCATATGCATGATAAGGTACTACACAATGCAATGTTTGACTCAGGTGCCTCTCATAACCTAATGCCAAAATCGGTCATGGAAAGGCTGAATCTAGATATTACCAGACCATATAAGGACCTATTCTCATTTGACTCCAGCCAAGTTAAGTGTCTAGGCTTGATAAAAGACTTGTGTGTATCCCTGGTCCAATACCCAAATAAAACAATCTTGATGGATGTTGTTGTTGCTGATATTCCACCCAAATATGGAATGTTATTGTCAAGATCATGGGGGGGCTAAACTTCAAGGGTCCCTTCAATTAGATATGTCATATGCCACAATCACAGTCTTTGGTCAACCTAAGAGACTATATAGAGAGTCACTCACGAAATATATGGTCAGCACTGAAGAAAAGCCTCAAAACTTCCCCATATATGCTGTCCCTTCTGACATAGACTCATATATCCTTTTTAATGACAATACAGATCAACATATCAATGAAGGAACCCCTGACATAGAAACATTGGTTGAGTCAAAAGATGAAAATGTTCAAGAGGACAAATCATATGATGATGAAAAAAATACACTCAAACAAGATCAGGACTTTAATGAACAAACTGCTGCTCTAGAAACAAAGCTGATCCCATCAAGTGAGAAGACTGTTCTAAAAGTCAAACTAAATAAAGAACCAAAACTTCAACTCACAATTCCAGACCACAGAGAAACAATTGAGTCGCTCCTAGAACAAGAGATCCTATGGTTCACTGAATTTGATGGGTCAGTCAACAAGTTAGGGGCATGAGCTGGAGTTTGGATACATAATAAACAAAACAGCCATGTAGAGGGCCGAGCCTATAGACTGAATTTCAGGTGCACTAACAACATGGCTGAGTATGAAGCTCTCTTACTAGGCCTCAAGTTAGTAAAATCCCTACAAGCCATAAAAGTTTCAATCCTGGGAGACTTAGACCTAGTTATCCAACAAGTGAAAGGCAATTTTTTCATCAATGACAAAATACTGAGGTCTTATAGGTCTGCTGCTACTCAGTTACTAAAGTCCTTCACTGAATTTCAGATTGCCAAAATTCCTAGAGCCCAGAATCTTCATGCTCATAGTTTGGCCACATTTGCAAGTAGCTGCAAGCTGCCTTTGGAGCCCCATCACTGTTTTACAGCCGAGATAAAACATAGACCACCTGTCCCAAATAATGTCAAGGACTGGCAGGTGTTTGATGATGATACACAAATAAACAATTTCTTGACTTTACAGGAAGAATTTTCAGGACTAAACATTGACACTGAAACAGCAAGTCAATCACAAAGACTTGAGACAACAAGTCAATCACAAAGACTTGAGATAGCAAGTCAATCACAAAGACTTGAGTCAGTAAGTCAATCACAAATACATGGTAAACAAAATAACCAAGCAATATCACCCAAAACAGCTAAGAAAATACTACATCCTACAATCTTCAACAAACACAACATACAAGAAATCCAACAAACTAATTGTGAAGAGATAGCTGACTATGAAACTGAAATGATACAATTAAAGGACAATTTTCTTCCAACAGGCTTAGCTCCTTTGGAAGACATTTTTGACTCCAATGATGTTCCCAACAAACCAAAGTTGCAGTCCCTCAACACTGCCACAGAAGAATATAATATTGGGATTGTTAAGAAACCTAAAGTCATAAAACTGTCTGCTGCATTACCTCCTGACCAAAAGCCTAAATACATTGACCTTTTTAAAGAGTTTCAGGATGTCTTTGCATGGAGTTATGAGGATTTAAAATCCTATGACACCATTGTAATACAACACACTATCCCACTCAAGCCAGATCAAAAGCCCTTTAAACAAAAACTAAGGAGAATCAATCCTATGCTCCTCCCAGCGATGGAATAAGAGGTACAAAAAATGTTTAAAGCAGGCATTATAGCACCAATCAGATTCTCTGATTGGATTTCAAAATTAGTCCCTACAAGGAAGAAAACTGGTGAAATAAGGCTCTGTGTTGATTTAAGAAACCTGAACCAAGTGTCCTTAAAAGACAATTACCCCTTACCCAAGATGGATCACATCTTGCAGAGAGTAGTGGGGACCTCAAGAATTTCTTTACTTGATGGGTTCTCAGGCTTCATTCAAATCCTAGTCCATCCTGATGATCATGACTTTCTTGTCATTTATTTAGATGATCTCACACCTTTCTCCAAATCTGGCAAAGAACATTTGAAACATCTAAGGTAGATATTCATAACTTGTAGGAAATATGGAATTTCCTTAAGTCCTAAGAAATCCATGTTTGGTTTGGAGGAAGGTAAACTCTTGGGTCACATTATTTCCAAAGATGGCATCAGAATTGACCCAGATAGAATCCAGGCCATTTTACAAATGCCTCATCCAAGAAATATAAAGGAATTACAAGCCTTTCTGGGTAAAATCAACTTTCTAAGGAGATTTATCCCAAACCTGGCTGAACTAAGCAGATTACTCAATAACATGCTTTAAAAGGATTCGAAAGTAAAGTGGACAGTAGAAGAAAATCAAGCTTTTGAAAGCATCAAGTTTGCCCTCACTCAAACCCCATTCTTAACCAACCCTCAGTTTGATAGGGAATTCATCATTTTTTCCTTTGCTTCCCAACACACAATTGCTGCTGTTTTACTACAGAAAGATGACCAAGGAAATGAGAAACCCATTGCTTTGTTTAGTAAAGCTCTTAGAGATGCACCCCTCAAGTACCAGATCATGGAAAAGCAAGCATACGCTTTGGTAAAATCTATTAAGGACTTTAGGATCTACATCCTATACTCCCATGTGATAGCCTATTTACCAAGCCCAATTGTTAAAGACATACTTACTCAAGAGAACTTAGAGGGTAGAAGAGGAAAATGGATTGCAAACATTCTAGAATTTGATATTGAAATAAAACCTACAAAACTGATAAAAGGGTAGGGTTTGGCTAAATTAATGTCTGAAACAAATTTCCAAGCCTTGGAAATCAACCAACTGGACAGTGAACTGGAGCTGGCGACTCCAAAGATCAATGCAGCCTTTGAACAATCCCCCTGGTATTCTAATATCCGTTATGTGTTACAAAACCTGTGTGCTCCCCCAGGGCTATCCAGAACTAAATGTAGGTTCCTAAAGATGAAAGCTTTAAAATTTTGTGTTATAGATGGCAATCTGCTTTGGAAAAACCATGAGGGTATCCTATTAAACTGTTTGATTGAAAATGAGGCTAACAAGATCATGGAAGAATTTCATGCAGGTGATTGTGGTGGACATTTGTATTGGAAGTCCACTGTGGATAAGATACTGAGAGCTGGTTACTATTGGCCCACTGTTTTCTTTGATGTCAAGAAATTTACCACTTCATGTCATAAATGTCAAGTGTTTGAAGGGAAGAGACAGTTACTCCCACTACCTTTAAGGCCTATTACAACAGAGAGACCATTTCAGCAATGCGGCTTTGATTTCATTGGAGAAATTAATCCCTCATCATCAGGGCAACATAGATGGATTCTAACAGCTACAGACTACTTCACCAAATGGATTGAAGAAATCCCATGTAGACAAGCAAATGACTCCACTATCATTCAGTTTCTTGAGACCAATATCCTTGCTAGATTCGGATGTCCTGATAAGATAATAACAGACAATGCTGCTGCTTTCAGATCTAAGAAGATGGTCATCTTCTGCCACAAATTCCACATTACTTTGGGCCATTCCACTGCATATTATCCCCAAGGAAATGGCCTGGTAGAATCATCAAATAAAATCCTTGTAAACATGATAAAGAAGGTGTTGGAAGAAAACAAAAAGAATTGGCATAAAAAACTTGTCAATGCCTTATGGGCAGATAGATTAACAACCAAGAGACCAATTGGGGTCAGCCCATATGAGTTAGTCTATGGATTAGAAGCCAAATTTCCTTCATCACTAGGGATCCCTGTTATGAAGCTACTTCAAGAAAGTCAAGCGGAGCCCAATGATATGCAAAGGAGGGTGAGTCAAATTATATGTTTGCAGAAAACTAGAGACCAAGTTTATAACAAAGTTCAAATATTACAGGAGAAGCTGAAGAAAGCTTTTGACAGAAGGACTAAGGCTGAGGATTTCAACATGGGTGACAAAGTTCTCAAGTGGGATTCAAGAAGGGAAAATAAAGGAAAGCATGGAAAGTTTGATTCCCTTTGGAGAGGACCATTTATCATACAAGCAGTACAAGGAAACAACACTTACTTTCTTAAGAATCTTGATGGAACTGATTTGGATGAAGGTCCTGTGAATGGCAGGATGTTGAAGCACTATTTTGACTATCTTCCATGAATGTAGCATGGCTGCCCTTTGTACATAATTTACTGTGTATAGTGTTCTCTTTAAGCATGTGAATAACTTAGTTTCAAGGATCTTGCAGAAGCAGGAAAAGGCTGTAGTTCAGCAAGTTCTATGAATATGACAGTTTACAATTTTGAGGTTTCAAGGAAGAAAAACTCCAAGTTTTGAAGCAGTAGCCAAAGGGCCAAGGCATGTTGACCTGCTGTTCTTGGTCTTTCAAGAAGAAAAACCATCCCCATGTGGAGCCACTGTTGGATACCTATACCAATAGGTTTCATATTTCATGATTGGCAAATTCAAATGCCAAATATGCTCTGTTTGGCTGATACAAAGATCCCATATTTCCAAGACAAGGCAAGGTATGTACATGCCTTCATGTTTACTAAATTTTGATGGATGGTCCAACAGTCTAATCTGGATCATGCCATGTTTCAATTTTCTGTTGTAGAATAGAGAAAGAAGTTTGTCCAAACTGTTTAATCTTGGCAGACCAGTAGTTAGGCAGAGAAGCTAAGGTTCCCAATTGCTTAATCTGGGGCCTTGCCTTGGAAGAAATAAGGGTAGTGCTAAATAGGCAATCAAAAGAAAAAAGCCAATGGAAAAGAAAAGGCACATAAGGGTCTGCAAGTCCAAGTGCACCCTCCAAGAAGAAACAAAAAATGCTAGGCAAGTATATGGGTAGGTAGATGGGGTTGCAGAAGTGGTATTCCTTTCAAACTGAATCTTGCTGGTCAAGATAAGGAAAACAATACAATGGAGCATGTCTAACTTCCTTTTTTCCCTGTTTTACACTCATTACTAACATCCCTACACCAGTTGTGTTTATGAAAGAATTCAAGGTTTTATGTTGGTTCTGGTTTCCTTTAAGAGCCACATTTCTTGTCTAGAACTCTTTTCATTTTGATCTACTCCCTAAGCTAAGTGATTTTCAAATAAACTTAGTGATATCACTCCTCATTCACCTTTTCCCTCCATATTAACCCCTAACTTCTATTATCTAAATTTCCTATGTCACCCTTTCCCTACTATTATAACACTATGGTGTATAAACCC
>APFE030818606.1:0-11054 GCA_000404065.3 Pinus taeda | reverse complement strand
AACCAATTGTTTATTAACTCTGATACTGTGCAATACCCTCCTATTTTTGCTGGTTACCTCAACCAATTGGGCGTAGACCTTGCAGATATGATCAGTTCCATCCTGGGTTATAAATCAATTGAGTATATTGATGAAACTGTACTGGTGATGATGCTCATGTTTTCCCCTCGCAAAACTCCAATCTGTTATGAATATGCCACCTACATATCAGACAAGATGCATGAGCAGTTTATGAACCTATCAAGAGAAAAGGTGTTCAGATGCACCTCCTACATCTACCACTTAATTTTATACTATCAGCATGAGAAATTCTCCTTCATTGTCAAAAGAGTGGATGCACAAGGTAATCCAAGGTCAGTAGTGTACTGGAGCTTAGTTTTTCATTGCAGAGCCTATTCTCCATACACTTACTATGAGTTTATAGACCTCTTCATCCACCCAGCCATGTCTCTGTTCCTGAGCTCGCCTCCTCCAAGACTAACAGATGAGATGCAGAGAATCCTTCAGTTGTCCAAAGTGTACAGCATTGGGATTGGTATTTTTACCAAAACTACATCGTTATCAGAATATATGGTTGTGATTTAACCCCATACAGACTGCCTAAGTATGTGCCCATGAGACTATTTGCCCTTGAATACTTCAGACAATTTAGGAATGCTGATATGATACACTTCTCAGGCAAAGGCAAGAAGGCACAGCTGAAAGTGAAAAACCAGTTGGGCCACCTTGTTTTGAACAAAAGGGAGGAAGGCTGGAAAGAAGCTGACAGAAAGCTAGAATGCCTTGGCCTAAAGACCAGTTTCCTCTGGAAACCTTATGACCCCAATCACTCCATATCATTAAGAAGGGTCAAATATAGGCTCTCTAGTTATGACCATGTAAGGTTGCCTCACATTGAAAAATATGCAAATCAATCAAAATGGAAAAGAGGCACACTAGAGGAACCTATTACATAAGAAGAACTCAATGAGAGATCAAGAAGAAATCTTATTAAAATGGGTGACTTGGAACTTCCTGCACAGGTATTCTCTCTGCCAAAGCCTCAAGTAGGAGTAGCTGCCTCATCCTCCACAGCACATCAGGAGGCAGTCAAAACTACAAATCAAGCTCCCAGCAAAGGCAAGGAAAAAGAGATGGAGCAAGAATAGGTACAACAAGGACAGGATCAGCAACAACAATAGGGACATCAGCCAGAAAAGGAGTAGCCAGGGAAAGGAGAACAAACAGCAGAGGCCCCAATGGTCACAGAGCAGCAACCAACACAAATGGCGCCTCCTAGGCAAGAATCAAGAATTGATTCTTCAGTCCTCCAAACCCCACAAAGAGAGGACATAAGAAGGAAAAGGGACAGAGAGACTCCCCTAACAACATCAACAACACAAGGGGAGAAGAGGCAAAGGTTGAACCCTTTTTCAGAAGAAGAAATGCCAATAGGGAAAACTTCGGGTATGGGCGTGCCCAACATGGAGGCCTCAGCAAGATCCTTCCAGCAGGAACAAGAGAGGGCAGCAGGAGGAGAAGTTAGCTCCTCAAGCCAACAGAGGGAACGTGAAAAGAGCATCAAGCAGCAGTTCAAGGATATCAAAAAGAGAAATGAACCCATAAGGTTGGAATTGTATAATCATTTATTGAAAATGGCTCCCACTAACCAGCAAAGACTCATGTCTGCCTATGATGCACATGAGGGAAAAATGATAATGAGCCATTTCACACCAGCTGTGCAACAACCATAGTCAGCTACCGATTATATCAGGACCAACCTTGAGGTCCTGGCCAAGGACATCCACCCAATGGATCAGATTGAATTACACAAACAAACGGGTGAGATGGTGTATGCCTCCTTGGCAGACAAGACGTTGGTGAACTACATGCTACAAAATAGCCTAAATAATACCAATGCACAACTTGAGTTGGAAAGGGCATCCTCTCAAGCAAAGGACAACAGGATCAAAGCTTTAGAGGACATCATAATAGAGCTTGGGCATTATCCTAAGGATGTCAAAGCAGTGCAGGAGATTCTGAAGCTAAGGGATGCTGATATGGCAACACTGAGGAAAATGATAAAAATCCTAGCAACTCTTCATCCTCAAACAGAAGAGATTGCCCAGCTTAGACAAGACAAGGATGCAACAGCTATGCTGGTAACATTATACAAAGAGCTCATCTAGACACAAGAGAAGCTGGAGGAATCAGAGGCTGCCCTTCAGGCAGCATTGCAACAAAAGGAGGCAAGACAAACTTCACAACCTCCTCCAGAAACAATTAATCTAGAGGAAGCTCCTCAAACCACTGCCCCTCCTAGTCAGCATACACAACAAGCTACACCCTCCACCTCAGCACAAACAACAGAGCAGGCTAAAAGCCTTGACATGCAGAAGCTGAGAAATGAGATTCAAGCCTTGGAGGCCCAAATGTCAGAGTTGAATCAGGCCAAAGAAACTCTGGCTAAGATCAATGAGAAGTATCATAAATCCAAGCAAAATATGGCTGAGAGAGAAAGAGAGGTAAAGGCTCTCAAAAAGAGAATAAATGAGCCAGAAAAGGAGCTCACACTGGACAAGGTACCAACTGAGCTCAAGAGAATCCTATGGGCCAATATTGGCCAGTCCATCACAGACTAGTCGGAATACATTGAGGCCATTCATGAATAAATGGGGCTCATTAGAAAAGCACACAGGGAAATCCAAAGGGCAAGGGCATCTCTAGGCAGCATGCCTGAGGTTGCCACTAGAATGATAAATGTCGTTAACTACAGGACAAGCTCCCAGCTGATCAAAATGGGAATTGCCAATAGGACTGAGACCATTTCAATGGTCAAAAGGGTCCTGACACTAAGAAACCTGGTACAGACCTTAGAAAGAAGAAGCAGGAATATGCAGGCAGATATCAATAATTCGAGGACAAGGTTCATGGCAATTACAAAAAAAGGCCTTCCTAGCTTGATGGAAAGCCTCAGGAAGGCTACTTTCACATGAAAAATATGCAAGAGGGTCCAACACTTTTGCTGGCTAATCAGATTGGCAGAAACCAGCACATCAGCCAGAAACAGGGCCAGCATCAAACAGACCTTTTCAACAGGTGGAAGCTATTCTTCATTATGAATGAAATACTCACTTGTTGGATGAGCCTCCCAATTTCTATAAGTATACAGAGGCAGATGAGACCATGGGGTCAATTTTGAGGCATCAATTGCCTACACAGGAAGTCTGGAATAGTTTAATACAATTACTACTAAACCAAAGCCAGTAATTATTTTTTTTGAAATATTTAAATCGTCATGCAGAGGAAAATATGGATATATCAACATGTATGCAGTAAGAGGCTGAGCCAACCCAGCACCACTATTCGGCCACCACAGCAGCATTGGCAGTCACAGGTGACAGGGCCAAAAAGCTACAGGAGGATAGAGCTGCACAGACACGTCACTCAGCAGTTATAACAAAGCACTCAACCGACTCAGTGAGCTCCAAAGGTTGAAATCTTCTGACAGGAGTAAAGAGCATTTATGTTATATTAAAGGCTGTAATAACTTCTTATCTACTATTTTTGTACGAGTTAATGAAGATATTTTATCTCTCGGATGACTCAATTCCTGAGATATTTTGTATGAAACAATTCTATATATTCCCCCTCACATAAGTTAGCAGGGGTTGGACGTTGGATGTCGAATATTGTTCATATGTATTCTATTGTTCTTTACTGTAAACTCTCAGAGAAGTAATACAAATGATGATGGAATTTCCAAAGCTTTGTGTTCCTTGATGCTTTCTGGTGTTTAGCTGAAAGTTGCCGGATTCCTGCGTATTTCATGGCACAATAAGTTTTTCTTATAACTCTTTGTTATGTGTTTTGTTATCTTTCATATCTCTTTCATGTTTCCTGTGTCTTACGTTTAATAGCAAGGAAAAAGGAATAGTTCCAGGATTTAATCACAGATTACCTGAACTCAATCTAAGCTATTTTGAATGTTTTTCTTCAGTTATAGTAATGAAGGTGTAATTCTTAATTACTACCCTTTCACACTATATCTTTCACAGTGATTATTGTTCCAGGAATTCAAGTTTGCTCCTGAGGAATATATCTCTTTCACACACTTCAGCTTAGTGCAAAATTCTTAATTGCTTTTCACTGGTTGTTTACATTCCATCATCATAATTTCAAGTTTATTTCATGAAGTATCTAAATGGCCCTGTAACTCCAGCTGCTCAAACTCAAGATTTCAAGAAACCAATAGCCACAGACTCAATTGCCTAATGTACTAACATTATCTGCAGATCTCCACTTTAAGTACAGAAAGACATCCTTCCAACCAAACATAAACCAAAACCCTTACTTCATAACTAGCCTAAAATCTCTACAGAACAGAGACAAACCTTGAAGAGAGAGCCCTCTCTGATTACAGCTAGGCTAGAAGCTGTAATCCAAAGATTGGTTAGTGGTTACCCCAGCCGTATTCCCTTGGGACTCAAAGGGAACAACGTGGGTGTTAACACACACAACACTGACCTCTGAAATAGCTGCACGAACTCGAAGGAGATAAATCCTCATCATGGATGAGATTCCTTTATAGGAAAAATATTCATCCAACTAATAGTACACTGTCCCTTCTCTAATCTCAACTGGGTCTTTGTCTGAACTGACATGCATTAGTTATTTAAGATATAATATTTAGTTATCTGAAAATACCATTTGTTACATGCATGCAAGCATTAACAAACTTAAACTCATTAATTTAACAACTTGTTAAATTAATCTAACTGGACTTTGACTCAATTAACTGAGCCAACTAATTACAACTCATAATTACAACTCATCCTTATCTCTTTAACTGATGGATAAATTCACCAATTAATAGATAAACTGTTGCATGTCCTCAAATAGACTTCAAGTTTGTTTTTCCTTAACTAATTAATTCATGGAGATTAATTAGTTAATATTTTAAACTATTGTTAAGACAAAATTCGTTTTTACTTCCTATAGATAGACCAGGGACTATTATAAATAGGAAGGGACCCATAAATGCTATTTTTAGAACTTTCTATTTTTAGCAGTTTCACCTCTCACCCAAGGTGGCCAATGACCTCACTGGTGAAACTGCTATTTTTGGAAATGCTATTTCTAGGAGTCCTATTTTTAGCACATTCTAAATTTAACATTTCTTGTTGCACATTTTTCAACAATCAAGGCCTTTGCCTTGGCTTATAGAATTGCATAGAGTTTGTCCTATGTTGGCTCCAACTGTGCACTACACAGTTCCAGGATCTAGTCTCCTAGCTTTGTCACTGAGACTGTGTAATGCACAATCTCTCCCTAGCTTTCCCTAGATTGAACTGTGAATTATGAATTTCTAGTCATCAAGCTTCCACACCGACCACTAGGACTACGTAGTGTGTTGTTCGTACAGTCATTCAATCACCCCTATTGGTCAAAATTACAAAATCTCTCTCATTAGATGCCTTGATTTATGCTTGATCATGCTGTAAAACTACATTTGTAAAAGCTAATTTTTTCTTGCCATACGTGTCCTTTTTGCCCCACATGTACCACACTTGTCAAACACTTCTCTCTGACACTAATTGTACCATGGCACCAAAGAAAGGTGCTTCAAAAAAGGACACTGGAAGAAATACTGGGGGAGCATTCGAGCAAGTCTAGTTATCTTTCCAATATATATAGACACTCAACTGTCCATAGAAAAGGAGTCAATACAAACATGGCTAGAAGTCTAGCTGTAGTAGTAGAAGGCAATAATCCATCACAAAATCATGGAAAGAGGAAGTTGCTAACATAATACAGGGAGAAAAAAGTTGCAGAGTAAAAGTGTACTCAATCTTCATGTAGGAAGCTTTGGTAGTAGAAGCAAAAGGAAGCAGAGGACGCCGCAACCAAGTGGAGGAAGAGAAAAGTAGAGTTTGCAGGTAGCAAAACTGAAGTTGAAGGAGATGGAGAAGAAGTTGAAGGAGGAACAAGAGTTGAGAAGAAGATAAAGAGAAGAAAAGTTGAAAAAGGAGGAAGAATAAAGGTAAGGTGCTATGATAGATCAAATAGTGCCCATATAGGTTGAGGCGTAAGAAAAACTAGCAATTGAGTTAGACAGTGAACAGACACAGCACCGGGAAATGGCTCACCAAATTGAGTAGTTGATTGAGTAGACAGACATGGATTTAGATCAAGAGCCACAAAACGAAGACACTGATCTCATGTCGAGACCACTCGAGGCCACCTCTCAGTCTCCACCACCTCTAGTGTTAGAACTAGTCCTAAGCGAACAAGGAGATGTTGTACTCCTTTATGATGATACGGTCATGGATGTCTACAATATTACATTTGACGAGTTTTAGAAGAAGATTGTACATAGGTGAAGGAAGCACTTTTCAGATTATCACGCATCACCTACATTCATAAAGAAAGGATGATAGTGCCAGACACTAGGAAGCATCCAGCCGCTCTTGATGATGCCACCTTAGCTTATGTTGGAGCAAGAAGCTCCAATGTCAAGTACTTGTTGGCCAAAAATGAAAAATGAGAAAGTTATTACAAGTAGCCATGCAAGAGGCAGACCAATCTTGAGAGCAGAGTGGAGATTCTGCATTGGCAGAGATGAGGAAAGTGATACTAACTATAGGATCAACACTTGAGACCACCATGCAAAAAATATATGATGAATTTGTCAGTGCGCATAAATAAGTTGTCTTTGTGCATGGCTTGCAACACTAGAGGAAGGAGTTTGTTAAAACTCTTAGGAACATACATGCTACCACTACCCCTGTGCAAGAGTGGATATTGCTGTATAATGGGGTCCCACTTCACATTCCAAAGATGATGAAGCCACAAGTAAAGCTTGATAAAACAGAGGTTCAAATGTTGATCCAGAACTATGAGCAGCTCGGCCCGTCCGTTAGCAGCGTACACGCTTCATATGCATAGTTATACAAGAGTTTGGATGTCATAGTGAGAATGCACTAGATCCCCTCAATCGGTTCCCTCACCAAAGCTAAGCAAAAGAGCCAAGTCTGGCTAGAGATCGACAGGTACATGGAGAAGCTAAGGCAAGAGGCCACTAACGATGACTTGAAGTTGAACGTAGAAAACATGCATAGGTACATTGGTAGTCCCATCATAGTCAACACCATGCTGAACATGCTTTAGGATGAGTTGGGCACAAGTTCCAAGATCATATACTTGGAAGCTATGGAGGAAAGGGTCGGGTATCAAAAAGACACCATCATGTAGTTTGGGGACATCATCACGAGTACCAAGCTTGGCATCAATACGTCACAAGAAGCATCAATTGGAGGTTTCCGAGTTGGTATTTCCCCAAACTTCTGAGTCATAGTGTTTTGTCTTGTTGCAGTGTCTCTAGCCTATTTTGTCTCATGTGGGTAAACATTGAAAATGTATATTAGTTGCAAATATGTTGTAAGTGAAGTTCCAAGTGTCATTAGTGGAATGTGAATAGTCACTATGTAATGTAATGATTTATTTCTAAAGAATTTGAAGATTCATGAGGGTAGTCAAAGATTCAAAGGGGAATGTCATGGGTCACCCTACCCTTTGTTATAAATAGAACCTCATAACGCATATAAACATTTTTTGGGAGACAAGATTTTGGTTAGCCTTATGCTTAGAGAAGGCTTGCAAGTATTATGATGAGGCTTGGCTTCTCCACAGTGAGAGAAAGTATACTTCTTTGGAGGAGTGAGCATTCTTGACTATAATGTTCCACTATTGGGGCTAGTTGTTGTCAATGGTGTATGTATGGATGGAACGTTCACTTATAATAATATAACTGAGCCAACATGTTTTCTTGCATATGTTGTTATTGTAGTTCAACTATTCTGTTTACTTTAGTGATGTATGTTGTTTAACTTATGCATTTTCTTATGAACTATTTTATATGCAATTGTATGAATTTGGTTGAAGGGGTGTTGTTGGATTAACCCGTCACTTTGTTTTGTGGACTATTCCGCATTGCAGCTTGTGATGTCATTCCACTCGTGTATTCCTTTTAGGTTTCATAGTATGATAATCTTCTAAGGGACACACTTCCTTTTCCATCTATGTATTAGAATGCCCATGCATCTCCCTTGACTTGCTACATGGTCATAGACTTTGTTTCGACCAAAGTTGTCATATGTATCTCTCCATGCTACTGCAGTCAATGCACTATATTACCACCCATTGCTGCGCCTCCTACTCCAAACGGTCTGACATCTAGTTGGGAATTCTTAACGAGGAGATCCCCTTGAATGTTGGCAGGTCCAACACTGTCAACAGGTTACAACAAACAATTTTCTGTTCACTAGCCAAAAA
This sequence comes from Pinus taeda, assembly GCA_000404065.3. Taxonomy (NCBI): domain Eukaryota; kingdom Viridiplantae; phylum Streptophyta; class Pinopsida; order Pinales; family Pinaceae; genus Pinus; species Pinus taeda. The sequence continues at coordinate 2,741 of APFE030818606.1, read as the reverse complement.
TGTAGCCAATTTTCTACAAAATAAGTCTCGTACAGTAGTGAAAAAAACATATTTTTGCAAAAAAAATGGAACCCGTAGCTCAAACTCATAATCATATTTACAATGTTCATAAATCTAATCCAAAAAATGAAACTATCTCAATGACAGTTAAATAAAAATTTTGAGAACAAATTTGAGAACTAGGAAACTCATTTTATTTCTTTGTTGCTTCAATCACATTCCTATAAAACTCCAGATGATGATATAAATAACCAATCATGCAAACAAATTAAAAAAATATGTTTAAAAGCATATCTGATTTGCAAATAAAACCCAAATTCCAAAACCTTCGAAAATAAAAATTCAAATTAATTTATCAATGAAATATAAATTTAAACTCTTGATGGCTCTTTAATTTGTTATCTTAGGAAAAGGATCAATCTCAAAATGGATTACCAATAGTAAAAATATCATGGAAAATGAAATTTCTCCAAAAAACTTAGAAAATTAAATTGGTTACAAAATCACAACTGAATCTTTTGATAATTTTTGGGGAATTGCCATATTTGTTTGAATAACTACTACTAAGTTGTTTTCCTCTGAATTACCTATCCAACGACCCCTCATAAATCTGATTTAGTGCAGTACATCTCGAAATAAGGTCTTCTCAAGTTACATTTTTGAAGCTAATTGAAATTTGTTTACCAACCGTTCCAAGCATGCTATTTCTTTTTACTTTTTTATAAACATAGGATATTAAAATATGAACATAAATTTTGTACAAAAAATAAATTGAAAAATTAAAAATTAAAAAGGGGCTCACATATGTCTCATGGATTAAATATATGAAAGGTCAAACATTCAATTCATGGCAGGGAGCCTACGTGAGTGGAGAGTTGCGACCAGTGAGTGGAGTGTTGGGACCGAGGATGTCATACCCCCAAGCCTACGGTGGTCTTTCAACTGTGCTGGCGAGGTGCAACACCACCGAACACTTTCTTTTTAACAATACTCGTGCACATGGACTACGCCTAAAATCACTTTCTCATTACTTATCTTGTGTTTCGCAACCAAGTAAACATGCAATTATCCTTTATACTTAATGAAGCCCATACTCATTCATTATCCATAACAATTAAAGAACAAGAACATAAAAAATTACAACAAGTATAAAGGGGAGGGGAAACTCCCCATAATGTGAGTATACCCAACAATTTATTAAGAATCTCAGTTACAATATACAAGTGTGTCTTGGCCGAACCAAGTCTCACACTTAGCCAAATGATACAAAGAGAGGCAAACCTGCCTTTACAACAATCTTGTGCACCTCTTGCACGAAGGGCGGTGCTCAGACGAGCCACCTAACGTCCTTGCCAAGTCCTACACAAAATCTGCAACCAACTCTGGCACACCTTGCTGACCTTCGACCATTCAAAAGAAGTATCATGTACGTGGATTCACCAAGTAGTGCGCATGAGAGATGCGAACTCCTCCATTTCTTCGCACTTCTCCTTGCCTTGTGCGAAGAACCAAAGAGCTATGCGAGTTGTTTCCTGTCAAATGAGCTCCCCACGCTCACTTATATATAGGCGTTCTTCTGTGTGCATTGGGTGGGTGGCAGCCCCTTGGCCGACCCCTAAAACCTCCACAACCGTGCCCCAAATGCCATCTCCGTGTGTGTCGGCTAGCCATCGTGCAAGCCTCTCCAATGCGTGTATAAACCTCCACACTTGGTCACATAAGTGTCCCCACTTAGTCACTCAAGTGTTCTGTCTTCGTCGCATTGCTGTTGTCGTAACGTCGCTTTTTGTGCGAAGGTGCCGTCGTGTGGTCATGCACGCCCGCCCGGTGTGCGCACTCCTGGGTGCCCGGCACCCGCCTGTCGCAAAACCTTACAGCATTACATCCTACTCCACCTGAAGTCGTTGTCGTCCTCGACAACATCCCCAAGCATCAATCCATGATGTCAACTCCCCCACATATGGAAAACATCCCTGCAACATATGTAGACTCCATCTCCATCATGTCTCATCTAAGTGACCAACTGTACCAAGATAGTCCATACCAATGAATACCTCCATCGATATGTCGTATATCGGATGTCCATGATCATCGACCATCTGCCACAATCTCTCCATGCTGCTCTCCACCATGGAAGACTGATCCTTCCAACATCAAGCTACATGTCCGCTGCAACAATGTGTCAACTCCATCATGTGCATCACTCCACCATGTGCAAAACTGCTCATGATATGTCAACAAGTGTTAACACACCTCAATCATGTGCCAACATCTCACCTCAACAATCGGAAGTCCTCTCAATACATGACAATCAACCATCATGTCAGAATCTCGATATGTTGCTCCATTGTGGAAGGCTGGCCCCTCCATCTCAAGCTACATGCCCACTGCAACATATCGTGTTGACCTCATCATGTGTCATCCCCATGTGAATTCTGCCATGATACTCCAACATAATGCTAACACATCTTTGTACACTACATGTCCCCATGTTTGAACTAGTTGGGTGATCAGTCCAACTGTCATGCTCAAACCATGAGAATGCACATCCTCATGCCATCATCAGTCATTTCTCAAAACATCCTGCCACATCCTGAAATCGATCAAGAATCCATCCTCATAAGTAAACCATGCTCAGGTCCATGAAGTAGTCCTCATCTCATCTGCAACATGTACATGATGTTTGGTACCAATGTGCTAAAGGAAATCAGCCACATCTATCCCAACATCATCCATATATG
>APFE030818605.1:12278-27812 GCA_000404065.3 Pinus taeda | reverse complement strand
AGTTGTTATGTGTTCAATATTTGTAATTTGTGATTTTCACATTGATTTTTAAGTTAATTATTATTTTTTGAAAAAAAAGTTGTTATCATTATTTTTTTGACATGAAATTCATAAAAAAAAAACTATTATTTGACCATTTTTAGTTAATATTTTTGTATAAAAATTGTGATTTTGACATGTTAATTCTAGCAAAAACTTATCAAAACGTTTAGTTTTTTTGTTATATTTATGTTAAAAATGGTTATTTCTATGTCCATTGTTAAAAGATGTTGTTTTTTAGAAACAATTATTTCATGTGGATTGAAAAATTAAATAAGGATGTATAAATATGTAGATTATCTAAAATTGAAACTATCGACTTTCTAATTTAAAAACGCAAAACAATAAAACCCTAAAAAAAAAATTAAGATAGAGAACAAGAAAATATGAATAAGATGACGACTTCAAAAACTATCAAATTTAGAAAATAATTTTTCATATTTCACACACTAGAAAATTAAAAGTCAAAAAATAAGTCTTTTAAAAAAAAGGTGTGATGCAGAATACTCACTTTTTAAAATTAGCATGAAAATCACTACCATTCTAAAACTTGATTTCATCCTTGAACATGAAAAAAAATTAAAGTTCCAAAAACCCTGTTCTAAAAAAAACATGTGTATTCTGTATCACCACTTTTGAAAATCGGGTCATTTTTTTGCTATCTCTACGAAACAGGTAACAGTATCGGTTCTCGTTTCAAAGTTTACATTGTTAAGAGATTGAATCTACCAATAATGCCACACCCACAGTTAGACACCATCAGGCGACTCCACCAAGGGCAATATCGTTGTGTCTGCCAGTAGTGTCACATGCCTTATAACATCAAGCCCTTTGTAGATGAGGTATTGTGCGAGGTTTCCCATATGGAATTCTGTGATGTTTTATTAGGTTACCAATACCTATGGAAGCATCTTGTTGTATATGAATCCAGACATCATTTTGTTATTATTACTTTGGGTTAGAAATTATACATGATACAAGAGGTAGCATCACCTACCACCTTTTGTTTGATCTCTGCTAAACAATGCAGTAAGATCATTTCCGAGACCAGGAAATTTTTCTTCCTTATGATTTGCCCTCATAGCAAGAGGAAGATAATGTCCACATCCACAGCCTTCAGACAGGGCTCCTCCGCACAACAGTAGTATATGGACAAGGTCATGGAGGAGTATAGGGACATCTTCACCTCACCCATCAGGGTACCCCTACACTGTCAAGTCAAGCACTTTATCGATCTGAACTCAGGTGCGTCACTACCCAATGGACAAATCTACCGATGCTTTTTTCTGGAGAATGATGAAATCAAGTGGCAGATGTTAAGAAATTTACTACATAACATAAATAATTACTGAGAGGAATAAATATAAAAATAACCAGCAACAACCATAAACACAAATGTTTATCTGGGAAAACCCTGAATCCAGGGAAAAACCCAACCTAATAAGATCTCATTAGCATTGGCCAAAACCCTGGCCAATCTGACCAAGTGAGCCTTCACCGCTCACCTCCAAGTCTTGCTTTACAATGAAGTCCTTCCAGCCTTTTATAAGCTCCATTACATATAATACCACAGGCAGAATACTATGAGTGCACAATATGATGTGCCCCAAAACCATCACTGTTTAACCTGGTCAACTTTAACCCTATCCTGAGTCAAGTTTACTTAACAATTCCCCCCTTAAACTTGACGTGGGGTTCCTTGACTAACTCCAGCCAAACCTACTAAGTGAGACAATCCCGCTCACTCTAACTCTTATCCCCCTCAAAGTTTTTACCCGGGGTATTGTTAACCCGACATCCCCCCTATCACCTAGGTCTAACCCAGACTTCACCGATGATCACCGAGGGGTACACATGCCTTACCAGGTCTTACAGTAGTATGCCCATTGACATGCAATAATTTTAACTTCATTACAAAAAAAATGTTTATTGCTGCTGCGATTCTGATCCATCCTCTCTAAATTTGATTTGCTCAAAAACTTTTATCAAACGTCTCCAACTGCGAGCCCGATGAGAACCTCATAGATTCTAGCACTGGTGGCCTCACGTAGCAGAAAACAAACAATTTTTGAAGCCACATGAACAATTTTCTTCTGTTGACCTGCATGCAGCCCACACCTACTCCATCTTTCAAGACAGCATAGAACACACAGGAAATATTCCTTATCGATTCCCTACGAAAAAATCTCCGAACAAAATCAGCATTGAATTTTAATATTACCAAAGTTATCTCTCAACCTTCTTTAAATAGCCGCATGAATCCCGACAATTCGTCAGCATGTTCCAAACCGGTAAATATCGCAAATGCACTGCGATCCCTGACAGTTACGGCACTATCTTCTGCACATTCTCCTCGAGGTTCTTCCGCGTACAATTGTTCCACCATTATTTTCCAGACCCAAATCTGTAGAAAGGTTGCATTGATCTCATCAGGCACTATAAACCCCTGGAATCAAAGAATCCCTTTGAAGCCAATATCTGGCTCGGATACCAATTGTTAAGAAATTTACTACATAACATAAATAATTATTAAGAGGAATAAATATAAAAATAACCAGCAACAACCATAAACACATAAACACAAATTTTTATCTGGGAAAACCCCAAATCCAGGGAAAAACCCAACCTAATAAGATCTCATTAGCATTGGCCAAAACCCTGGCCAACCCGACCAAGTGAGCCTTCACCGCTCACCTCCAAGTCTTGCTTTACAATGAAGTCCTTCCAGGCTTTTATAAGCTCCATTACATATAATACCACGAGCAGAATATTATGAGTGCACAATACCATGTGCCCCAAAACCATCATCGTTTAACCTAGTCAACTTTGACTCTATCCTGAGTCAAGCCTACCTAACAGCAGATTCAAGAGTTGTTGTAGAAAGGGCACATCACACCAAGTTCCTCACCCTGTGGGAGCCCAATCGTGTTAGTACAGAAGAAGGACATAACCTAGAAGCTTTGTATTAACTATCGGATGTTGAATAAGATCACTTTCTGGAATAAGTATCCAATCCCATGGATTGATGACCTTCTCAACCAGCTTAAGGGGGCCAAATATTTCAGCAAGATTGACTTGAATTCTGGTTATCCCCAGGTACCAATAGCACCCTCTGATGTGTGGAAGAATGCCTTCAAATCCAAGGAGATAATGTTTGAATGGTTGGTCATGCCTTTTCAATTAACGAATGCCCCTGTAACCTTCATGAGGTTGGTGGACGACATCTTGTGCCGCTTATCCAACTCATTTGTGGTAGTGTATTTGGATGACATCATGATCTTTAGCCATAGTTGGGAAGAGCACCTACACCATATTCGACAGTTCCTCCAAACCCTGTAACAACACAAATTGTGTGCCAATTTGGAGAAATATAATTTTGGTATGACCCAGGTTCAATATCTGGGGTACATCATTGATGATTGGGGTGTGCATCTAGACCCATTAAATATATAAGTTATTCGGGATTGGCCGGCCCCAACTGCTCTAACAGAGCTCCACGGCTTTCTGGGTCTTGCCAATTTCTATCACAAGTTTCTGTTGGGATTCTCTCATATCACTTGACCTTTAAGTCCAGTTACCAAGGGTGGAGTGAAAGCAAAGTTCTTTTGGTATGAATCCCAACAGAGTGCATTTGATGAGTTGAATCATCACCTTTGATCTGCACCAGTGCTAACATTACTAAACCTGTAGCAACCATTTGAAAATTAGACAAATGTCTCTGACTATGTTATTGGTGCAGTTCTTACCCAATAGAGTCATCCAATGGCATATTATAGTGAGACACTTTCAGATATAGTCTAAAAGTATCCCACCTATGACAGAGAGATGCCTTCCATTGTGAAAGAATGTTGATAGTGGAAGCATTACATTCTATGGAAGGAAACGATCATCCACACAAACCACCAACCCCTATACTTCATACAAACACAAGGAAAGTTGTTGAATGATCGCCATCAGAAATGGTTCACATATCTCCAACATTTCCATTTGAACATTAAGTATAAGAAGGGTAGCATAAATAATGTTGCACACTGCCTCAATCGACTGCTAGTTATGGCGCTGACCACTATGCTCGACTCTTATGGACACGAAAATTCGGGATGGCCACATCTTTACAAGAAATATCCATAATTCAACACCACATACCAAATGCCCTTGGAAGGCAAGCAAGTTCCAGAATTTCACCTCTAAGACATGATTTTATGCCACCTTTGACACCTTTGTGTTCCTTAGAGTGAATGTGCCAATATTATTTGGGAGGTGCAAGACAGTTGGGTCACTGGAAATTTTGGGGTAGAAAAAATAGTGGAAGTTGTAGAAGTATTTTTATTGGTCGAACCTTCAACAAGATGTTGGGAAGTACATTAGATCCTACACTACATGTTCCATTGCCAAACCTACAATCAAGAATCAATGCATGTATACTCAGGGAATCCATCTCCATGGATTACATGTCAAGCCTTCCTTCTACCAAGCAAGGCAACGACTGTGCTTTTGTGGTTGTTGACAAATTCTTTAAGATGGCCATTCTGGCAGCCTGCAAGAAGAGTACCACAAGAGAATCCACGACCAAACTCTTCTTTGAACAAGTATGGGTACACTATGGGATCCCGTAGTCCATTATCTTAGATCGGGATAGCAGGTTCCTAAGTACATTTTGGTCAAGCCTTTGGTTGTTGTTGGATACCAAGCTCACTAAGTCCACGGCAGTCCACCCCCAAACTAATGGCCAAACAGAGGTTGTCAACAGGATGATCATGCACATATTGAACATATACAACTTGAAGCATCCATGCACATAGGATGAAAGCCTCCCTTATGTCCATCACAGCTACAATAGAGCTCTCCACATCTCAACTGGACAAAGCCCCTTTCAATTGGGTTGGGATTCCAACCATTATGTCCCATTGATATTTCCATACCACTTGCAGCTACTCAAGCAAATTAAGCTCATGTCCAGTCTGAAGTTGACTTATCTAACAGCTTCATTGAACACATTCAACACATCTACTAGCAGGTCCATGACATATTGCATAGAGAAAATGCTAAGTACAAATAATGTCATGATCAACATCGGGTGCCACACAAGTTCCAGACGGGCGACAATGTTTGGTTACATTTACAGAAGGAATGCCTCATCGGGGCCCACCACAAGATTCACCCTCTCCGATATGAGTCTTACACTATCACTAAGGTTGTAGAAGTGGAGGAACTCAACGCAATGGGGACCATTGCTTCCTCAGGGGGGGAGGAATGATCCAGGTGGATATTGGTGGCCACCTGCCAGGTCCACCTGGACCCCCACCATTGTCTTTCTCAGCATTTTCAGTTTCCTTAATTGTAGCACAACTTACTATTTTTAGCAGTTTTTCGGGTCCTGACCTTCCGGAGCCGTTTTGAGGCCCTAAACGACGTTTTTTGGGATATCCGAGGGCAACATGGGTCCATGGAATGGACCGATGTTGCCCCTTCCAACAATGATAGTGCTCGAATAGATCTTTCTAATGAGCTATTGTACGCGTCAAACGGAGATCATATGCTAAAGTTACGACCCCGGGAAGTTGATGTACCAACTTACCCCCAAACGGGGCCACAGTTTGGCGTTTCATCTCCTAGGGTTAGGTTTTGGAATGTTAAGGGTTTTTCATTGTTTCTCAACAATAAATAGGCCTTCGAGCCTCATTGTAAGTCAGTTCAGAGGCATGTAGCCCACACATCTCTTCTCAGAGATAGCTACCATCGCCCTAGCTAGTTTATTTCCATTTCTGATTGTAAGCATATTTCAGTATTTTCCATTAATGAAATGAAGTATTATTTCCGCTGCATATTTGTGTATATGGTTATCTCTGTAATTGGTTGCGTTCCTGTTTAAATCTGGATCAAATGTGGACCGGTTGCAGCCATATTTCTCCCTGTTGTTGGACACATCTGACATTGTTAAGCAGCTAACACTAATAGAGCTCAACCCAAGCTATATCAAACAGGCCATGACTGATAGGATCATGGACACACAAATCAAGAACACTCACCGAGAAAGGATCTAACTATATTGATTTGTCAAAGCAAGCCAACTCCTTCACCAGGGCAAGTGGCTCACTAAGGACCAGGTTCAACAAAAAAATCCTCACCTTATGGAGGCTCTACACACAATGGGAACCATTTATTTTTAGTGGGGGAGGACTAATCCATGTGGATATTGGTGGCCACCTGCCTATTCCACTTGGACCTCCATCTGGTTTCATCAATTTCCTTTATTATAGCACAATTTACTATTTTTAGTAGTTTTTCGAGTCCTGAAATTCTAGAGTTCTTTTGACCCCCTAAATGGTGTTTTTTCAGGTCCTCCTATTGCAAATATTGTAGTATTCGAAGCGGAATTTCTAACAATGTATCAGATGCACCAAGCGGATATCATATGACCAAGTTACGACCCTGAGAAGTTGGTTGTCCAACTAACCCTAACAAGGCCCACAAACTCTTGGAGTTCCATCTCCTAGGGTTAGGGTTTTGGTTGTTTAGGGTTTACCTTTGTTGTTCAATAATAAAAACTCCCTTAATCCTCATTTTAACACAGTTCAGAGGCATGTAGCCACCACATCTCCTCTCAGAGATAAGCTACCATCACACGAGCTAGTTTATTTACATTTTGTATGTAAGTATTTTTCAGTTCTTTGATATTAATGAAATGAAGATTTATTTATGTTGCATATTTGTGTTTATGTTTATATCTGTATTTTGTTTCATTCCTCCATAAGTTTGGATCAACTGAAGAGATTGATCGATCTATCCGTTCTTAGATGTTCAATTAGAAGAATCTTTTGATTTGGGTAATTTCTTTGTTGAGGTTGTAAAATATGATCCAAGCAATGATGAATATGGTTTTCATCTGGATAGTGGTGATCTTGATCTTATTCAATCTTTATAATCCAATTCTATAATCCTTGAAAATTTTGGGACTTAACAGGAAATTGACGCACTTTAACTTCCATTGATTGTTATGTCAAGTTCTTGTGCCTCTAGTAAGGTCCCTGAACTAAGCCATATTTGGATTTTTCTGCAAAATTCTTTCCTTTGCATGGTTTGAGTTAATGAAAATTCCTTATTGAAAGACTTGAGGTATTTTGGATATAGTTCTTTTGACTTTCAAGATTTGTTTTCTGATCGGATTGAAAATTTTGTTTCAGTTGACTTACTTTCATGCAAATATCTTGAATCTAACTTGAGTTTGGAATGTATACCTTTCATAAATGGACAGAGCTATGAAGCCGATCATTTTAAAGATTATCATTGGACTAAATATTCATACATGTCATATTCTCTTCAAAATAGTTGGCTCCTAGTTTTTCTTGTGAATGTTTTGATGCTAATCACTTTCTTCATGGAATCAAATACCGCCTTGAGAGTTAATGAATGCATGAGTTATATGGTGAATCAAATTCATTTCTTTCACCCATTACATCCTGACTGGTTTCATGTGTTTGCTATACTTGTGGTCCTTTTCAATAATTTTGATGATTGTGATGTCGGTTCATTTTGTAACCAAGTATAAGGAAATGATTTGTCACATTCAATATCCGAGGAAGATGATTCTAGTATTCAAATCATTTATAAAGTTGTTAAAACTAATCTATATTTTTTTCTACTAATTAGGAACCTTATGTCTTAATTAGTCCATCTGATCATAATGTTGGTCCTAGTAAATGTCATTCAATTTTTCATTTTCACACCAATATATCTAATGGCAGTTGTTTTACATTGGATGATCTTTATGATTTATCATCTCACTATCTCGGTGCTTGTCAAGCAGTTGAAGCACTTCAGCCTTCGATGATGGTTATGTCAAGCCCCCACTATCTTGATAATTCTTCTTAATATGATCAGATTAATTTTCCCTTACGATATTCTCATCCTGATTCCATTCTATTAATTGAAAAATTATCATCTCATATGTTTCAGGATTTTCAAAATAATGATTTTGAATTTCATGATACAATCTATGATCGACTCGAAGCATCTTACTCAGAAATCCCATTTTCCATAAGCAAGTATCAATATTTCTTCATGTTTTCTAAGTAAGACAACACAGATGAATTTACATTCACAAGAAGTTTCAGAGGTTTGTTTGATTGTGATTTCGATTGAAAAGGTAAGGTGGTAGGTTAGTTAAGGTTAGTTGTTATTGTACATCTTTCTACATATAGCAAAGACCTTCTATCATATGTGTAAGGCATTCAAGTTATATTTTCTTTTGCACATTATTATATATTGGTTTTAATCGCTCATATCTTTGTGTTTCCAGGTCGGGATTAGTGATGGCTACATTGGAAATTCCATTACACTTGACCCTAACCTTCTAGTTGGTTAGGTTAGGAGTAGGTCTAATTTCATTCTAGCTCTCTTTTCACTCATATTGCACTTTATCTCCATCTAGTCTCTGCATTGGTTTTGTTTTCTTATTCATATTCCACATGTTGTGTTTAGTTCAGCCTCCATTTGTTGTGTTCTTTTGATCTTGTTTCATGATTTTGTTATGAATTTTATTTTGCCTGCATGAAAGATACTCCTTTTTGCTCAAAATAAAATATGGCAAAACTTTGAAAGGTCAATTGTGATGATAAGAAATGCTTGGCTAATTGGTTACCCTCTTCTCTATTTAGGTCTACATATCTCTTTAAAGTTAGTGATGTATGACTGGAAAATATGATCCATTAAAATGGAAAGTTGTTAGCAAAACCCCGATGCCCACATATATTTCAATATCCTCATTCTTTAACTTGGATTGAAATTGATGGTGTTCTACATGTTGATCCAATCGAGTAGATAAGGAAAAGGGGAAAATCAATAGCAAGTAAACCAATATCAGAGGTATATATAACCTTCTCTGAAGGAACAACCTCTCCTACTCTCAATATGTCGGGATCCCTCTTCCACCCCGAAAAATAAATAAGTGCCTAAGCCCAATTCTATAAATAAAATAAATAAATGGTGAAAGAATAAAAAGGTTTCCTAGGAAGAGAGGTGAAGCAAGTAACTTGGTCGGGGTATTGTTCAGGATCATTAGCAATGAAATGATGCTTATGTCCCTATAGTAACTCCGTCGAGGTATTTTCCAGGCCTACTGGTAGTGAAGCAACACCAAAGATGAAAACTCATACTCTAAATATATTTAACTCATGATTACATATTACCTTTATCGTAGATCGAAGCAATTATGATTTGGCAAGACCTGATAATGTGTTTGACCAAGTATGAGAATAGAGGGGACTATATCTATAATCAGGTTAAGTGGGGAAGTTAAGATAATCCACACAATGAATCAATACTTCATGAAATACTGAGGCCTTGCACTTAAAGGTGCAACCTAAACAGAGAAGTTGGAGTTCTACCAGTGTGTCTCTAAGTGTTGATGTCGCGATCAACACCCTCCAAAATTTTGCCTACACGGGAATTTTGGAGACTACTAGGGATCTAATGATCTATATTTCATGGTAATTTCATTGTTCATTGGTGTTGTATCAAGTGTCTAAGTCTTCTTCTTCGACTCTAACGATCAAATTCACTTGCTCACACATGCTCATTCTTTTTTGAATCTATAAGTGCGCTTCTTTTAGGCAAGATTGAACAAGCATAGCACAGTCCGTCAATACAGTTTCAATGTAATGTTCAACCCATGTCGACAGTTAGTGTGCTCTTTCATTGGCAGTTTCCCTCGCTTTGGTCGCATTCGTACTTCTATTATGGTGAGTTTTCCCAACTATCGCTTTTGGTGCACCCTTTCTTTCACGAGTGTCACTTTCACATTCACCATTGTTGCTTTTGCTTTATTCCACTTCAGTAAGTGTTGTTTTCATGTTATCTTCACTTTCACATGTATCGCTTTCAATGTCATTCATCTTCATGTTTTCCTCCTGTCATAGGTGTCACTTTTGCTGTTTTCACCCCTGCATGTGTCACACCTTTGCATATCAACACAATTAGTTATGGTGCACCATTCTACATTACATGGTCTTACATATCATTAGAATATGTACTAGACAAATTACTACAGCTTAGTGCACCATTTGTTCACAGTCATCACTTTTGTCGTAACTTCTGTTCTAAGTGTTGTAATGTGTCGTTTCAACTGTCACACTTAGAAATAAGTGTCACTTTGTTGTTGTTTTAAGGTGTGATTGTTGTTCATGAGTCATGTGTATCCCCATATACTTTATTAATGTAATTTGTGTGTGTGATCCATGTTTGAGTCTTGTTGATATGCATTTATTTCTCTTACTCTGTTGGTCCCACACTAAGCCATTTTGGCAGCTCTCTTGGGTCCTCCTGCTCAGTGTAAGTTGTGAAAGTATTAACCCTCTAATTGGGTGATGAGATTAACCTATTCATGGGCCTAAATGATGCAACCTTACTCACCAATATTGGTGCACTAATTACTTCTCAAGATCACCTCAAAATTATTGCACATTAAGAACCTTTCAAGGATTGTCACCTACCCCTTCTTGTTCTTACTGACTCATTGCACTTAATTTTTATATCCTTTGCCTTACATGACACATAGATCACTCTTAGATAATAATATGGAATCCTTCCACCCGCATGGCACAACATCAAGAGAGAGTTTGCCTTTGATAAGTTAAACTACGCTTTCCTAAAGGCCTTCTCCTTTCAGCTAGTGCATAGCATAGTCTTAAGCCTCAAGCCTTCATCCTTCCCTATTTCCCTTGCCCTTTGCATTCAAAACTTGTCAAGCCTTTCTTATTTAGCACATGGAACAGTAAAAAATCTTAAGGAGTCCCTCTCTCAGCCTTTACCAGTCAAATTGTTCTTTCAAGTCTTCCTCTCTTTTCTTCTTAGCGCATGGCGTAGTATTAAGCAACAAGCTCTCTACCTTGGCCCTTCAGCTTCCCCACTGCGTTGAACCAAGGAGAGTGTTGTCTAGGCAAATCCTCTCTTCAGATAGAGACGATCACTCTATCCCAATGAGTGGGACTAGCAACCTACATGACAATCTACAAGACACTTTCCTAAATTACAATCCAAATGAGAGAAGAGGAAGATGGCCTACCTCGTTCTGATGCTATAACGTCCTCCTTTGTTGAAGACGTCAAATCACTTGCGCCTCAAGCTCAGTCCTACTTCTCATAGCATTTGAATGTCTACACAAGAGATTAAAGACACAACAAAGTGTACAAATACAAATAGCATAATCAAAAGTAATCCACTTAATAGATCAGTGAGCATTAAGATAAGTGATGCATTAACACACACATTTATGGAAAGTGAACCAGCAGTTGTATATATTAATAGAATAAAGGAGGAAGCATACAACCAAGCCTTGATGTCAATAAACTCTCCTTGAGTGAATGTCCAAGTCCAAGCTCAAGCTCTCCAAGCAATCCTTCTCCAAGCCAAATGAGTAGCATGTAGGCACTATCTCAACATAAGGTTGCAAATATCCAAAGACCAACCATTTGGGAATGGGGGAGGATGAATATATAGGTAGGGAAAGGGAGTTAGGATCTCTCCAAAGATAGGACAAGGCCCTCATCTCAAGGAGGTATCTCATAGGGATAAGACCAAAGGGCCAAGTTGAGAGAACTTGACCTCACCCATGTCAAACAACCTCCAGCTCATCGTTTTCGAAGCCTCTAAATCATGAAGCTTCTTGTCCTCTTTGGGAAAAATTTCCTTTTAGGGATCATCACAAGTATCCAAGCCAAAAGTGCGCTGGCATCGTGAGGCTAGTATAGTGCAACTAGCGACCAGCACGGGTTCCTAGTGTCAAGATAGCTTTCATCAGTGTTTTAATGAGGATATAAGCTGCATATCAAGATGTGTGCACTGCATGATTTCCAAGTTTCGGGCACTTTGGGGTATGATACAGGGAAGTGCAGGAGGCCTGACAAAATACTATGTAACAGATGCCCCCTAAAGCATGAAGGCAGAACAGGGAGTGATGGCTAAGATCCTTTACGAGCTTTTGCAAGGACGAGAAAAAACATTATCCTTTACGAGATTTTGCAAGGACGAGAAAAAAAATTGTCAGGAGACCTGCAAATCAAGGGCACACACACACACACATATATATATATATGAGATCAAAACATGAATCCACAATATAGACGTAGCCATCCAGATAGGAAGGACTATGAAAAAGATCCACGGCATGGGCACAACCATCCGAATGAGAAGGCTCATCTGTAAATCTAAGATCCAAGGTATGGACACAGCCACCCGATACAGAAGGATCATATTAAATGTAAATTCCCATGGTATGGTCACAGCCATCCATATAGAAGAAACATGTGTACAATCATGAACAATACAGAACTCCACACAGCCTTAGCAATATCATATAAAAATCAGGGTCTTACACTCCATTCCAACCCAATCAAAGTATGAATTCTAACATACGAATGAATGTGTCAAAGTCGAACATGTTAGAAAACCACCTGATTACCAGCCAATGATGTGGACCGTTAACAGGTACGAGAGAAACCACTAGTAATGACAATGGTTCTCAAGGTACTATAGTATAATCCATAAATGTGAAAATTAAGTTGAAGTCGCACACTCGTGGAATCATCCAATCGAAGGCCAATGATGAAAACTGTCGTCAGATGCAAAGAACGTGCCATTAAGGCATGCAAGCTCTAAGGTACTGAAAGGGAGTCTCTAAGTCATCTTCCTGGATAATGAGATGAAGTCGACAAGAAGTGACCTGTCGAAGGAGGGCAATGATTATTCCCCCATCATCAACAGGAAACGAGGAATAAAGTGGAATGAAATGAGTAGGATCCAATACTGTAGCAAAGAGTCAAACAATGTATAGGTAATAGACTGCAGATAAGACTTCTCCTGAACATCAGTGACACGACTCTTGAGTGTGGCAGCATTTGACTCAACATAAGACCAAAGGTCATGATGACGAAATGGAATAGGAAGATGAGAGGCAAAATGGATCACCCAAACCTAGAAGGACAAGTGACTGAGTGAGGATATCCCAAACCTGATACGAGAAACAAATGAGTGTCATGTTCAAGAGCGACATGCTGCCTATACAAGGGATGTTTCACTTTCATTTTCCCCCACTATTTCTAGCGAGTACCCAAATTATTTTTAATCACAAGCCTAAAGGGGATAGCATATGCTTGTCATTTAAGTTCATTCTTCAAATGAATCCATCCTAGTAAGTTTTACGAGTCCTAGGAAGGAGAAACTCGGTCTCGTCATGGTGACAAGTCTTTCGTCGTAAACATTTTTAACGAGCCCAACGAAAGGATAACTCGATATATTTTTCATATTTAGAGAGTTTGAAAAAGAGATGAAAAATAAAACTCCATCAGGTCCCTTTTCGTAATCTGTCTCTCGAACCCGAAAGGATAGAAAACAATATTCAAGAGAACCTCCTAGCCATGTTCGACTAAGGTGTTCCTTTTTCGTACAATAGTCTATCTCAGTCCAGAAAAGGGTTAAACTTATGCTGAGTAGAAGTCATTTCATTTACTTTTACGAGTTTGAAACGACAAGTACTTGGCAATCCTTTCATTTTTCGCGATTCATAAAAGAGCTTAAAGGTGACTCTACCTGCAAGAACGAGTGGTATAAAAGGATAGCAATTGGTTCCAATGATGATGGAACTGCTCAAAACTTGTAAAGGTCAAAAGGTTGGCTAATAACACCACTCATCGCAAATGTTCCCTAGGCAAGGGTAAAACAACCAAGTGAAAGCGTATGATCGGTCAAAGCGATGGTGACAATCGAATGAAACAACCAAGGCTCATCTAGAAAAAATCGACTGATAAAAATGGAAATCATGAGAGGTAAAGTGGGAATGGTTTCATTTTTACATAAGCTTGAAGCATGAGAAACTATGCTTGAGTATACTTGAATATGGTTTCATTTTTTCACAAGCTTGAAACATGGGAAACTATGCTTGGGTTTGGTTTCATTTTCACACAAGCTTGAAACAAAGATAAACTATGTTTGAATTTGGTTTCATTTTCACACAAGCTTGAAACAAAGATAAACTATGCTTGAGATAAGTTTGCATGCCCCAGCATAAAGACTCAATTTGAGGTACACGCCCCCCAAGATTCATTTCATTCATCTAAGTATACTATTGGTTACTAATAGGTGGATGGAATGAAGGTTCACTTACGAGATCAAGTGAAAGACTCGACTAGAATTTTACGAGATCTAAGCAAAGACTCGATTTGGAAGGGGATTTGTTCCATTTTTTAATGAGCTTGACGTAGGAAAAGAACCAAACTCATGACACCTTGTTTCATTTTTTAACGAGCTTGACACAAGTAAAATAACTCTACTCATGGGAACCTATTTCATTTTTTAATGAGGTTGACATAGTAAAGGAACTATCCTCATGGCCCTTGTTTCATTTTTTAACGAGCTTGACACAAGACAAGTAACCTTGCTCCAAGGAGACCTATTTCAATTTTTAACGAGGTTGGCATAGTAAAAGAACTATCCTCACGGCCCTTGTTAACGAGCTTGACACAAGACAAGGAACTCTACTTTGAACCCTTGATCAAAGACCAAAAGAGGCCATGGCTTCCAAGAGGTTCTCATCAAATAGGAGAACAACACTCTGGAAGGGATACATGTCCATGGATCCAAATGAAAAGTTGGGATCCAATGCCCCTAGTACATGGTGTACTACATCACCCACTAGATCATCAGTAGATGTGGGCATGGAACAGGTGACCACATAATTAACATGTGGCAGGGATCATATCGCTTGCATATAAGAACCGCTTAGGAATGATGGTTTAGTGGGAGTTTATTCAAGACCAACGAATGTAAGTTGGTTAATGATTACAATGCTTCCTTTATGCGGGAAAAACATCACTCAAAAGATGGAAGAGAGAAGAGCTCCCATGACATAAACATAGTCACAGCCAAGGAGTATATTAAAATCCAATGGGCCTTGGACAACCATCATGTCTATATAGATAGTCTTTCCTCCCAAAGTAATAGGTAATTGAGGAAGGACCCCTAATGGTTGATTGGTTCCTCTATTAAAAGCTAACATATTTTGGGTGACGGGGACAAGCTGAGGAGAACCTAAAGCTTTCCAAGCAGTTGAGGATAGGATGCTAACAGATGTGCCCTCATCTATGAATGTGTTAGGTACAGCCATATGGTAATCTTGTAATATAATATGGAAAGGCACATATGACGGAAGACGATATCATGCCAGTCAACTCCAATCAAAATAAGCAACCAAACTACTTGGAGTGGGTGTCATAGGAATCGGAGAGATGTTCTCTTACTCTATAGGAATAGGAGAATTTTGTTGAGATTGCAACAAGATGATGGAGCTTAGTGAAAAGACTCGCCTTCACTAAGTGGGCCCGCAGGCATATTATGGCATAAAGTCTATTTTTAGATATATGGATCATGTCTATGAGTTACAGGATGTTGTTTATGGATGATTGGTCAAGTTGGAAAAAATAGATGGACTTCTATTTTTAGACA